>ATSW01014290.1:0-12734 GCA_000444245.1 Botryllus schlosseri | reverse complement strand
AAAATAATTATTTAGAGTAGTGACAGTTTGTGACCAACGAATGCAAATCGATCATGGTATTACAATATACGCTTTCGTCAACATAACGACTTGGTGCAGGAGAAACACTTTAACGTTTTTCAATAACCAGAATCTTGAAACATGTTGCTTGTGTGATTTACAGCTGGTGCACAAAGGTTAGTGAGTCGTTTTTTAATATAGTTCCACTTTCTAGTTGTTTTGATGTGAGGCTCGGTGCTTCTCGTTAGTAAAGTAAATTGTTTTGTGCGTTAGATTTGTGGTAAGTAAGTCGAATACATACTCTTTTGTGGAAGTAACTGTATTACTGCAATATCATTGGTAGGTCTCTGAAGCAGTCACCGTGGTTTTAATTTTGAAAGATGTCGCGAAGTCGGTATAATGTTTTCTAAAAGTCAAACTCGGACGGATATCATGGCTATGTAGGACTTACGATAAACATTATACTTATACAACTTTGTTACAAGAACTATGATATTTCTGTAAGTACTATAGTCGTGTGTTGGATTATTTGAATATTTAGATACGTAACCATTCGTATGAAAAAGTTCTTGTGGCATCAGAACAGTTTGTAGAGTCAAACCAATCATTCAGTTTCGTAGTGTGAGGATATCGATAAAGTCGGTTACTTTGTGTGATGTAAATATCCTTCGTACTTTTGTAAGAGTTGTGAGGATGATCATTCGTATCCTACGAGGTAGCTAGTTGATACTACAAAATATTGAATGATCGCTAACACACTGAGTTCATAACCCAAGATAGTGAAAATTGTGTACTCTTAGACTAACATAATTCGTATCCAGCAAACGATAGACACCAAAGGTTCGATGGAGTTTAAATCTAGATTGTATTAAGCGAAGTGATGAGTATCTNCAGTAATAAANTCGAAACGANCAAAACAAATTTTCTGTGTCTTGTAAATAACTATTTGGTATGATATTACTTGAGTGTGTGACAATTCGTATCCGTCGAGGTTGAATGTTTAGCCATATCGAAATGAATCCAGATCACATGAAGTATACATTAATCACAATNGAATCGACGAGAATGTTAACCACGTAGAGTGTGTTTGTTTAAAAGTTATTTCCAATACGGTTACTTCGATCGGTATTAATTNCATGTCNCACAAAAAATATGAAACCATTGTACAGTTTCGTAGTACGGGAATATCGAGTGAAGTTGATTATTTTTGTGTGACGAAAATATCTTGTATTGATATTGGACACTGGTTTCGTTACCCAAGTGAGTGAAAATTGTTCTTGGGTGGACAGATATGNTTAGTATTTAGAAAAAACGACTCACACCGATTAAGTGNCGCTGTTTCCTATCCAATGACTGAGTGAAATTTCTCAGGGGTTTGATTTACCGAGTTAATTGTCGGCGATTCAATCACATACAAGTAAGGTATTTTAGTGACTGATTATTGTGACGACATTTACTTTGACGNATGACAATGGGAAAATTTCCAATTNCTTTGGTCGTGAGCGTTCTACAAATATTTCCGNCATACATTTAGCAAGCAACCTACAATATTCTTTTGTTATGGTAATGACTTTCNCNAGTTTGGTTTTATNATTACAATTACTTATTCAAATGATAATTTATGATCACTAACAACAATAGAAAAACATTTNGTAGATNTCAGTGTAGCGCCTATTGCGATTTTGTTAATGNTANGAGTTTTGNGTATTACTCAAGTCTAGTNGAATAGGATGCNTCNAGTAAAGATATTCCAAATTGCATATGTGTTGATCAAAGTCTTGAAGTGTAAATCTGTAGACTTCACAACGTCTTAGAGAGTGCGAACGGAATTATGTATTGATCGCACGCTTCAAACGGTACTCGATACCCAAAGTGATATTTTCACACTCTGTAAGTTGTGTATGTTTCAATGCGCTGTCACAACTCCGACAACAAATTGTATCAATTGCTGGATTCAATAGTAACGACATGAAATTGTAATATACTGACTCTATACGTAGTCGTTTCAATTAGCCGTCACGAATTTGACCAATAAAGCATTTTGCATCGGGTGTTCAATGTTTGGATAACGAAATTNTTGTNCCATCTTTAGTGTTGGTTACTGGAAACAACTACATTTGTAAAAATATTTTCTGATATCCGTAATACGTAAAGTGATTTGTACAAACACGGAATATCTTTCAAATCAAAAACATTTCAGACACGNAGTCTAGTTTTACAAATCAATATGTTAATAACAATGTTTCTGAAAAGTTTGTTGNTGTCGTATAACATTTACCACAATGCAGATCTAATTAACGCAAATAATTTAATAATCAAGTCATGATCAACTATTACATATGTCAAATCAATGTGTCAATAAGGATGTTTACAANATGATAACTTTCAATGTAGCANCGGCGTTCGATNGTAAGAAATGAATTCTCAACTACGACGGTTAGACTGACAAATCTCGTTTACTCAAACATATTATGTTAATCCCAAACCGCACACCGAGTAGTATTTACTTTGTCNTACAAAATATACCGAGTAATAATTAGTTTGTCTTGCNGAATATATCGCGTAGTAATTCCTCTATCTTACAGAATAGTGNCAACTTTTCAAGTTGAATAAAAAAGATGCGTTGGGATATGAATACAACCGAGTTTGTTATGGATTTTAGGTTTTAGTGNTTGTATGGATTCGTGTATGTTTGGTTGTTTTTCGTATTGATACTGTTTGAGTTGGTCGGTTAACGGATTNACTTGACAATGTTTTCGTGGTTGATTCTTTGAATATGGTAAGATGGTAAGATGTCGAGACGTAATACTATTTCGTTAGCTCAATTACAACAAAACATAACCAGAATTCAAATAATCCGTAAGCTACGAGTGGATTTAAAACTTGATGCTGTTTTGTGGTTAACTCAAGTCAGTGGTCATATTTGTGTTGATTTCAGGAATGATCATGACGAGTTGGTCGGGTAAATTAGTGGTAATAACTATGACCGTACAGAGTTGCTGACATTCAAACATCTTTTACGCTGTAATATACGTATTTTATTGTGATAAATTATTTCTCAGTTATTGTTCAGACATTCAAATCTCGTATACTCAAATTATAATATGTTTATGTCAAGTCATTTATGTGTCGATTAGTAAATAGCTTACTTTGTCTTCAGAATAGTAACGACCTTTACAATTGAATAAAAAGACCGACCATGCGAATACAACCAGGATGAATTAATTCAAATTTGTGAGTTGCAGTGTGATATAATCAAGTAAGTGAAAACTAGATTTTGAACACTTGTTAATGTTGTAAATAATTCTTTTGAGTATGGTAAGATGTTAAAATGTCGCTTTGACAAACGAAAAGTCGGATCGCGAATAGAGTCGCAATGTTCCATTACTTGTTTCAAATCAATGTGCGTATAATATCAATATGGGACTGTGGGAAAGTTGATAGCCATGTTTGTCAATCCTATTTCAATTCACACTACACCAAAGTCGAAATATTTCGTTTCGGATTATCTCAATTTACCTAGTACATCCCGCGAATGGAGTCCGACCCATGCTATAACTAGATCGCTATGTCTGATGCATTATCCCGTCAGCGACGTAGGGTTTTACAATTATTTCACACCTTTTCGAATAAGCGTCAACTTCACAAAGGATTAGGGCGGGATCAGAAATAAGTGAGAATTTGTCGGTATTCGAATCATCGTCTGTGACGGCTCTGTTATCCGTTACTTATTAAATTTTACCAGTGAAATCCAGTTCCTGTGACATACCGATTATCAAAATATTACATTGTGGCGATTGGAATGTATGTAACAACAAGTTGGTGAGGGCTGGCTATGTCTTAGGTGTTATCTCGTGAGTGATCGTGGGATTTGCAACCTATTTCGCACCTTTTTGAAGTGTTAGTTTGTGAACGCGGCTATTGTCGGTATCGCCGTCTACGCGGGTTCTGTGGTAAACTAATTACCAAAATATTACATTGTCAACGATCGGCATGTATGTAACAGCGAGTCGCGAGCGATGGTTATGTCTTAGGTATTATCTTGTGAGCGATCGCGGGATTTTACCAATATTTCACACCTTTTTGGAGTGTTAGTTTGTGAACGCGGCTATTGTTGCTATTCGAATTGCCGTCTACGCCGGCTCCGTGGTAAACTAATTACCAAGCGACTGATTCCTAGATTTAGCAAACTATTTCACACCCTTTTTGGTGAAAGTACGACATGCCGCTAGCATTCTATCAACGAAAGTACGAATCATCGCCGCGTCCATAAGAATAACGATATATCATTGTCGTACTCGCCGTAATTTGGAATATACACATTAACTAAGGACCAATCACATGACTATTTACTTGATACATATTCAACATCGGGCGAGAGATGTCTATACCCGAAAGGGCGATTCACGGCCGCACCCATAAGACGCAATAGCCGCATGCCGCCCCGCCATAAGACATAACGATATATCATTGTCGTACTCACCGTAAACGTTGGGATTAACTCGAATCGGTCATATTTAATAATTTGTAATATACACATTAACTAAGAATCAATCACGTGACTATTTACTATTCCTGATACCTATTCAACGCCGTGCGAGAGATGCCTGAAAGTGCGAATCACAACCACGAGTTCTCATTACGATTCACCGCCGCAGCCTATACCTGAAAGTACGAGTCACGACCCCGAGTTTTCAATACGAGTCACCGCCGCAGCCTATACCCGAAAGTACGAATCACGGCCGCACCCATAAGAACACATGGCGAATCACCGCCGAGAGGGGGGTCTAAAAAGGCGAGTCACCACCCCCGGTTTCCAGGCGAATCACCACCGCACCCATAAGAGCCCCATGCAAAAAAGTGCACACCACGACCGATCAACTACACTACTCATATTACTCTACACATCTATCAATATCAAAATGCGAGTCATCCAATTTTTCTACTAAAGTAACATTGCACTTTCGGATTCGAATTCGGTATAGTCATACAAATTGTATTAAATCCAACATCAAAACAAAAGGAATTTTTTTTTTAGTTTATTGAAATCAAATCATGCGTCTTCGACTTGTGCTTTTCTAGATTACCCGCGACAATTCGTTTCGAGTGAGTTGTAACCAAAGTCAAGATATCTTTGTGTCCACAGATATGGAAGATGAATATAGCTAACACAATCACGAATCGACGTTTCAGAGTATTTCACGGGTGTAATAAACTTGTTAGTGTCACCTATCTAAAAGTACGCACGCGTTCGATTTCCATACCGACTGTTGCGATGTTTAGGATTCACTTACAATAACCACGGGTGAGGATTTAACATCAATGTCGTTACTGTCGGAATTTGCGACAGAGAATTGAAACATATGCACTTTACAGAGTGTGAAAATATCAATTTGAGTATCGAGTACCGTTCGAAGCTAGCGATCAATTCTTAATCATTTCAGTAACTCCCCATTGTGCGTGCTAAATGTAAAATATCGCGAGGTTATACACTCTAAGACTTTGATTATTGTAAAAGTAAATTGTGATATGTTTGTTAGATGCATCCAATTCAACTAGAAGTGTCTAGTATCCAACACTCGTAATATCAAAAAAGTACTTGCTACACTGTTATTTGCTAAACGTGTTTTGCATTGTTGTTCATTTCTAGTATTGATTGAAATTGTTTTTGAACCCTCAAATAATAATTCCCGACATGAAACTAAGCCGCCGAAAGTCGTTACCATCACAAAGAAACAATTTGCACGATGTTTACTAAATGTGTCCTATAGTTAGGTGTACTGGAATTATTTGTAAAACACACACACACACACACACACGATCAGAGAAATTGGAAATTTTTCCGTTGTCATTCGCTAAAGTAAATGTCATCACAATACTCTGTCACTAAAAGACGTTACTTGGACGTGCTTGAATTCTAGACATAGTTCTGATTTACCCAACACAAGACCCAAGGACAACCCTAGTTTCAGCCGAACACAGATATCCAAAATATCACACACTTCGCTATTCCTAAAGCACAAACACACGATACAAAATAATACTTGTTGTGTTGTTGCGGCATCATCACTCAACAATATCACCCTCAATACAAATGATGTTTATGTGTAACATGCTATTGATTTGAACAACTCCCACCTGACGGAAGAGGATTTACTCAATCTTTACAAAATGGATATTGACCAACATCACATCACCGGATTGTATCTGTTTCGCTGGATACGAGTTATGTTAGTTTAACAGTAAACAAATTTCACCCTCTTGGATTATGAACTCAATGCGTTAGCAGTCATTCAATATTTTGTTTGTGTCAACTAGTTACTTGGTATGTTACTCCACAACTCTTACAAAANTACGAAGGATATTAACATCNCACTAAGTAATTAACTTTACTCGATATTCTCGCATTACGAAACTAAANAATGGTTGGTTAGACTCTACAAACTGTTTCGATATCACAAGACCTTTATTGTCTGAATGGGTGTTCATGTGTCTTAAGAACCAAATAGTTCAACACAGCACTAGTACCAACAGAAACATCAGAGTTGTTTACACAAAAGTTTGTATGCGTGCAGTATGCGAATACCATGTGTAAGTCCAGCACAATTGNGGTATCCATNCGNGTTTAGTTAACACAATTTACGACACCNAGGTCNCCTCATCNTTCGTAAGACAACAAACCAACCAAGGNTTCAGGATATGTCCATGTCATANCAATAAATCAGCTACTCCAACAACAGAGTACATATGTTTTCTAGNTACGGTGCTTACATCNTACACACAAATCAANCTACTTTNCTAACGAAAAGTGNTGAGTCNTCANATGGTTGTCCTCACAACAATANAACTAAAACATACTATCATACAAAATGGNNGTTATAGTTTGCACACCAACGNTANATCGTACAAGTANCAAGTCTCGAGAATCCAGTTATTCAAAAAACGTGAAAGTNTTTCTACNCCAAGTCGNTATGTTGACGAAAGCNTATATTGTAATATCATGATCGATTTNCATTCGTTGGTCACAAANTGTCACTACTCTAAATAATTNTTTTTCACTCAAANACAAACGCATACTTGTCACCATTCGTTTTCATCAAGCACNAGTTCAAGAAACNTNCTACGACATGAATTGTTANTTTTATGTTGTGTAAATAGGTAATAATTAATTTTANTAACANTATATCAACATCATCGAGTTGNGNGAATAGATTTACATGTGGTCTTGTGGTTTTAATCGAAGTATACAGCACGGTCTAATGTAGAGTCATCTCTANTGTACAGCAACTCGGTAATCGAAATGNATTAAAATTTAAACAACGATCTTGTTTCGTCGCANCAAAAATATGTTTACTATCGCGATACTCTNCACAGGCCGTGTAAATCCTTTTCACACTCGTAATAGTATACCAACAGCTACCAGCGACAACGTTTAACAATACCAACGACACTAAAAAACGATACCTACCCAAGTAAAATTACCATTTTCACCTGGAGGTCGGTCGTTACCCGAGTAGAAATACCATTGTCCTTTGGAGATTTATCGTTTACCCAGTGTAACAATCCCCTTTTCACTTGGAAATATATTTTTGACCTGGATAACAAACCCCTTTTCACTTGGAAATCTATTTTTGCCCTGGATAACAAACCTTTTTCACTTGGAAATATATTTTTTCTCTGGGTAACAAACCCCTTTTCTTTTGGAAATCTATTTTTTTCTCTGGTTAACAAACCTTTTTCACTTGGAAATATATTTTTTCTCTGGGTAACAAACCTTTTTCACTTGGAAATATATTTTTTCTCTGGTTAACAAACCTTTTTCACTTGGAAATATATTTTTTCTCTGGTTAACAAACCTTTTTCCCTGAGCAACAAACCATTTTCACTTGGTGGTCCGTCGTTTACCCAGTGTAACAATACATTTTCACTTGGAAAAATACTTTTACCTAGAGTAACTAATCATTTTCTCCTGGGTAACAAACCCTTTTCGTCTGGAAACTATCATTTACCTGAGTACCAATACAGTTTTCACTTGGAAATCTACCTTCTCCCTGGGTAACAATATCATTTTCGTTTTGAAAACTGACAACCACACCCGACAATTTGATATTTTTGTATATTGTTACAACGGGCAGTGACAAAATATACACCAACAACGACTCCGATACATTTGTGCAATCGCATATTTACTTGTGTTGGCGCATCCCATCAAAATCATCGGTTACCCACATGCAATGTGCTCTTGTATATCGAAATGCATGTTTGGGAAATTGGACAATAGGTTTCGATAGGTCTGTGATGTCCGGGTTCGTGCTTTGGATTTTCCAGAGTCAAAATGTCTGAATAAAACACCTCCTCGACGATGGTTGGTATGTGGATAACGGTGTTCGGAAAACGGTTGGATTTATGTCACCCATCGCGATAACAATTCCAAGTCGAGTTTTCCCCGCATGTTTACTATATTGTGTCTTTATTGATCAATGTATGTCTCAACATTCAGTTTGAAATCGGAAACTCTGATAAAGTATGTAACCGGATCCGGATATCAACTCTGAATCGATAAACCAATGAACAATATTCAAAGTAAACATGTTACACCCTGTGTTTCCACGAAAAAATACCATCCAGACATACGTCGCGCTTGTTTGCCCACATCAGTATACGCGTAAATGGAGGTGTGTGACATTGCATGCAATGTGTTGGTATACAAACATCGATCCACAGACATTATCATAGCCGGTAGTTTTGATGTAGATCGAATGTCATCACGCCCGATAACAATACCAATAAGCCACATTGCAATGACTCTGAGTCCGCGCTATTACATCGATATTTCGGCACCGTTCACTGATTTACTCGATGGTGTTATCGTGTTGTAACATTACAAGATAGTTATGGCCCTATCTCCGGACAGACCACCCAGATCAATTGGATACATCGGTCAATATCCATCGTGTTGTCGACACCGAAGTTTTCTGTTGTACAGCGTTTGACCAAGGTGAACTATCGAATCACGGGTGTTCGAAATGATTGCGATCAGTCTTTCAGTCACGATGCATGGATGTCGCTACTACCACATAACGACTCCAGATAAATATCGTGAACAGTGATTCTGTAAATCTCGGACTGATACTGTGCTCCAATAAGGTGTGTTTCTGTGAAGACTGCAATCGTACACCACAATAGAACACTACCTCGCGATTTCACACACAATCATAAAACACATCATCGTAAGGGTTCGTCCAGTTTCGAAACGGTCATCGCCACAAGAGATCGAGGTTGCGCTAGTCGGTAACATTTTGAAACGTAGGCTATTGACGCTATTGACGTCGGTTCAGTCGGTCATGTCAATCCGTTTCACAATCCATCGTTTTTCAACTCCTCACACCATAGTGTTACGACACGGACAAGAAGCGTCGGTGGAAATAATAAAACACGGAAGGGACACTTTGGTTAAATTTGACATGGATTTTACACCTGACGAACCTTACATTCGAGCGATGCATTGGAATGCCGCTTGTATTATTGACGTAGAAGGAACAGAAATGTATCGATTTATTGGTTTCGTACATATCCAACGAAAATCTGGGTATATGATTGTGCACGGTTCGCATATTTGACCGTGAACGCTCTATTGACATATGTTGTACAGTTCACTTTCACCATCGTGCGAATAACCATGTTACGGTTCCATGTTTGTGTGTCATGCTTCAGATTGACTCAGAGTCATTGCAATGCGGCTTATTGGTATTGTTATCGGGCGTGATGACATTCGATCTACATCAAAACTACCGGCTATGATAATGTCTGTGGATCGATGTTTGTATACCAACACATTGCATGCAATGTCACACACCTCCATTTACGCGTATACTGATGTGGGCAAACAAGCGCGACGTATGTCTGGATGGTATTTTTTCGTGGAAACACAGGGTGTAACATGTTTACTTTGAATATTGTTCATTGGTTTATCGATTCAGAGTTGATATCCGGATCCGGTTACATACTTTATCAGAGTTTCCGATTTCAAACTGAATGTTGAGACATACATTGATCAATAAAGACACAATATAGTAAACATGCGGGGAAAACTCGACTTGGAATTGTTATCGCGATGGGTGACATAAATCCAACCGTTTTCCGAACACCGTTATCCACATACCAACCATCGTCGAGGAGGTGTTTTATTCAGACATTTTGACTCTGGAAAATCCAAAGCACGAACCCGGACATCACAGACCTATCGAAACCTATTGTCCAATTTCCCAAACATGCATTTCGATATACAAGAGCACATTGCATGTGGGTAACCGATGATTTTGATGGGATGCGCCAACACAAGTAAATATGCGATTGCACAAATGTATCGGAGTCGTTGTTGGTGTATATTTTGTCACTGCCCGTTGTAACAATATACAAAAATATCAAATTGTCGGGTGTGGTTGTCAGTTTTCAAAACGAAAATGATATTGTTACCCAGGGAGAAGGTAGATTTCCAAGTGAAAACTGTATTGGTACTCAGGTAAATGATAGTTTCCAGACGAAAAGGGTTTGTTACCCAGGAGAAAATGATTAGTTACTCTAGGTAAAAGTATTTTTCCAAGTGAAAATGTATTGTTACACTGGGTAAACGACGGACCACCAAGTGAAAATGGTTTGTTGCTCAGGGAAAAAGGTTTGTTAACCAGAGAAAAAATATATTTCCAAGTGAAAAAGGTTTGTTAACCAGAGAAAAAATATATTTCCAAGTGAAAAAGGTTTGTTACCCAGAGAAAAAATATATTTCCAAGTGAAAAAGGTTTGTTAACCAGAGAAAAAAATAGATTTCCAAAAGAAAAGGGGTTTGTTACCCAGAGAAAAAATATATTTCCAAGTGAAAAAGGTTTGTTATCCAGGGCAAAAATAGATTTCCAAGTGAAAAGGGGTTTGTTATCCAGGTCAAAAATATATTTCCAAGTGAAAAGGGGATTGTTACACTGGGTAAACGATAAATCTCCAAAGGACAATGGTATTTCTACTCGGGTAACGACCGACCTCCAGGTGAAAATGGTAATTTTACTTGGGTAGGTATCGTTTTTTAGTGTCGTTGGTATTGTTAAACGTTGTCGCTGGTAGCTGTTGGTATACTATTACGAGTGTGAAAAGGATTTACACGGCCTGTGCAGAGTATCGCGATAGTAAACATATTTTTGGTGCGACGAAACAAGATCGTTGTTTAAATTTTAATACATTTCGATTACCGAGTTGCTGTACAGTAGAGATGACTCTACATTAGACCGTGCTGTATACTTCGATTAAAACCACAAGACCACATGTAAATCTATTCGCGCAACTCGATGATGTTGATATAGTGTTATTAAAATTAATTATTACCTATTTACACAACATAAAATTAACAATTCATGTCGTAGCAGGTTTCTTGAACTCGTGCTTGATGAAACGAATGGTGACAAGTAGGCTTTGAGTGAAAAATAATTATTTAGAGTAGTGACATTTTGTGACCAACGAATGTAAATCGATCATGATATTACAATATATGCTTTCGTCAACATACCGACTTGGCGTAGAAACACTTTCACGTTTTTTGAATAACTGGATTCTCGAGACTTGCTACTTGTACGATGTATCGTTGGTGACTATAACAGCCATTTTGTATGATAGTATGTTTTAGTTGTATTGTTGTGAGGACAACCATGTGATGACTCAGCACTTTTCGTTAGCAAAGTAGGTTGATTTGTGTGTAAGATGTAAGCACCGTGCTAGAAAACATATGTACTCTGTTGTTGGAGTAGCTGATTTATTGTTATGACATGGACATATCCTGAAGCCTTGGTTTGTTGTCTTACGAAGGATGAGGCGACCTGGGTGTCGTAAATTGTGTTAACTAAACTCGTATGGATACCACAATTGTGCTGGACTTACACATGGTATTCGCATACTGCACGCATACAAACTTTTGTGTAAACAACTCTGATGTTTCTGTTGGTACTAGTGCTGTGTTGAACTATTTGGTTCTTAAGACACATGAACACCCATTCAGACAATAAAGGTCTTGTGATATCGAAACAGTTTGTAGAGTCTAACCAACCATTCTTTAGTTTCGTAATGCGAGAATATCGAGTAAAGTTAATTACTTAGTGCGATGTTAATATCCTTCGTACTTTTGTAAGAGTTGTGGAGTAACATACCAAGTAACTAGTTGACACAAACAAAATATTGAATGACTGCTAACGCATTGAGTTCATAATCCAAGAGGGTGAAATTTGTTTACTGTTAAACTAACATAACTCGTATCCATCGAAACAGATACAATCCGGTGATATGATGTTGGTCAATATCCATTTTGTAAAGATTGAGTAAATCCTCTTCCGTCAGGTGGGTGTGGTTCGAATCAATAGCATGTTACACATAAACATCATTTGTATTGAGGGTGATATTGTTGAGTGATGCTGCCGCAACAACACAACAAGTATTATTTTGTATCGTGTGTTTGTGCTTTAGGAATAGCGAAGTGTGTGATATTTTGGATATCTGTGTTCGGCTGAAACTAGGGTTGTCCTTGGGTCTTGTGTTGGGTAAATCAGAACTATGTCTAGAATTCATGCACGTCCAAGTAACGTCTTTTAGTGACAGAGTATTGTGATGACATTTACTTTAGCGAATGACAACGGAAAAATTTCCAATTTCTCTGATCGTGTGTGTGTGTGTGTGTGTGTGTGTGTGTGTGTGTGTGT
>ATSW01014288.1:0-10195 GCA_000444245.1 Botryllus schlosseri | reverse complement strand
AGCATCATTCGCTGACTATCTACATGTGGCGCATTTCGCTCTTGATTTTATATGATTGCGGGTCAAGCTCACAGCAGAGTCATTAAATGTTCACAAACAGAAAGCTGGCTATTTCGAGCCAACTTTTGTAACGAAGCAGGTCAATTTTCTTAGCTTGTCAAGGTGCATGCATAGAGTGGTCCGCAGTTGAAATGAAATAAATTTCAAACGAAGATGCTGTAATGACGTGAAAATTGTAATATATCAAAGAGGTTCACGGTGTAGAACCTACCAAGGTTCGTTTGTGAATGTGAACCTCTAAATTTCCGAGGTTCACACACAGAACGCGAACGTTCACATCATACCTAGTAATGTCGTACGCATAGTGAATCGACTATTGAGAATAGATATTGCAGAAGCACTCGATCCTGTATCGAATAGATTTAGTCTGCAACATCGTCTTTAATTCGGATTTAAATCTTGCTGTTTGATGGCACAGTGTGGATACTGCATGTTTTCTGACTTCCGCTCCACAAGAAAGACCAAACTGAAGCAATTTACATGGCTAATACGAGTCTATAAATATGAATTCATGACGATGCCAAAATTGTTAAAAATAAAAGATGAAAAATGGCAAAAATTAGCTATTTTTGGTACTTTTGGCCTATGCTTAAAATAACCCGGACTACACATTGGTGAATGACACTCTTACATCATTTTTACAACAAAGTCTACTGCTTTTCTTCGTTTTCATAACTACTATTTTCGTGTGAAATTGATTGCTCAGATATCCTGTAGCAATCGATATGATGGAGTCAGACATGGGGTGATTACTTCATGAATGTAATCGATTGCGATTACGATTACTTCTGAATGACGCGATTACGATTACGATTACGATTACAGCAAAATCAGGAAGTAGTCGATTACGATTACGATTACATTGGAAAAGTAATCACGATTACTCACGATTACATTTATTTTGCATCTTAGAAGCTATGTTGGAAGACAATATATGGATTGCGCTGAAAAGGCCTAATGAGATAACGAACTCCCTTTAAAAAAATGCGTCATTTGTTTGTTACGTCATAATGTACCATTGCCCATTTTCATGGAGGTCAATTTATCGCGCCCAACGATTTGCATTCTTGCCAGGGCCATTACTGCCGCACCCCAAATTTTCCAATAGTATGGAGAACGAGCTCGAAGGCGACTCAAAAAGTATTTCGTAAACCAACATAAGTTATACAGTATTTTCGAGAGATCTAATTGACTTGAAAATCCTCTCTATATTAATGATTGCCAACCGCGGGTCCGAGAGCCGCATGCGGCTCTCAGCTAGCCAACTTGCGGCGATTCTCTACTCAGCAACGATTTCGTTACTCAACTCACGTCAAAAAGTATGCTCGCACTCAAATGCGTCTGGATCGGCACTCAAATTTAAGTCCGCTCATCACCAGACTTAATTAAGTGCAGGTGGTGTTACAACACGTTTTACAACGCTATCTGACCAGCAAACCAATGGATTATTTGACTTGATTGTTAAGTTCAACGGCCGCAATGAATGAATGCTTTTTAACCATGATGAAATGTTTTCAAGTCATATTGTAGTTAATGTGGCCACTGACCCTATATAGTAATTTACAACTTGAGTTGCTAGACATGCAGTCAGATATAAAGACATGACAATTTGTTTATGCGTCTCACGAAAGTTTTTCTTTTAGTCTGCTACGTTTGAGCCACTACAATATCTTTTGATTATATAACAAACCGGAGGTCACGAATTAAGAGCATACACTAAAGTCATTATAACAAGAAACCAGAGGTCATAATTATGAATTACGTTGCCCCAGCTCTACAGGTAGGTAATTGTGTGGCGAGATAGCGCAGTGGTATAATCCACGGCCGCAACACCAAAGGGTTGCGGGTACGAGTCTGAACGAGGTCAACTTCGGAATTCCTACCTAAGTGTTGGAGGTTTATCTAGGCTCCTCCTCGCCGCCTCACCCACGTCAGCGGTGTCTTACAAAATGCTTAGAAGTGGGCCGTGCTACAAGTCGGCAGATACGGAATCGAAAATGCATACAATCGGCCTGGTGTAAATGTCTGTGGTAGTCCACAAACACCATGATTACCTCAAACAAATAAACTACAGGTATATCTGACCATCGCGGGCTGAGAAAGGATTAAAAATTAATAGTAATATATTGCAATTACTAAATTTATTGACGAAATTCAGTCTTCAACTTGAGATTACCACCCTACGGGGGCCAAAGACCAACGTTTGGACTGGGGGACGAATTGCTGTTTTGGTCCTGGTTCCAGCTACAACCCACGCTAACGTGATATATAAGCCCATGGCCATGGCGGCAGGTCCCAATGTTGAATAAAAATTATGAAATGACGATAGGCGCCCGTTTCAAGTAGAGTCATATGAGAATAAGACGAAGCGAACATAAAATTCTGCCTTCAACTGAATACAGATATTGTACTGCAAGCTGCCGTTACGAGAAATGGCAAAACGGCTATCTTATGATATATATATCACAAGCTGTTAATTTTTACTGTTTCGTTGTGGAAACCGCAATGTTTTATTTGACGAGTACAAAATTTCAAATCTTTGTCCGGTGTACGTACGTACTGGATAGGCTTACTGCTCGCCAAGCAGCAACGGTCAAACTGCGTTTAACTAAGCATAAGCATAACCAAACATCAACACATAAGGTACTATTTTATACTATAGGCAGAGCGGAGATAAATGATACTGCTGTGAGGTAGGGGCGTGTGGAAGGCATTGATAAACTGATATACAGCACGGCGGGTGTTCTTACAATCAGACTAATGGACGACGTAGGTACATCGAATATCTATTTACTGTGGATACTTCTTACACAATGACGCGCAAAGCTAATAGGCTGCTTCTGACGTAATAATGATCAGTGGCGTTTGAAAATCAGATGTTTGTGCTGACACGAACCTGGTATAATATATTTTCCTTATTCACGAATGTTCAGTTTATGTCATAGTCCTCGTACAAATAAAAAGTAATCGTTCTTTCACAGAGAAATCGATTAGATATGGGAAGTAGTCGATTACGATTACGATTACTTCGGGATTTTTTCGAATGTAATCGATTGCGATTACGATTACTTGAAAATGCTGTAATCGTCGTAATCGATTACGATTACTAATCACGATTACCCCATGTGTCGCAACCCTGGATGGGTCCGTGGACATATGAGCATGCGACATTACAGCATGCGACGCTTCGGCATGCGACAATTTGGCATGCGACACATGAGCATGTGGGTTAAATTACGGGTTAGGGGTAGGTTAGGTTAGGTTTATGGTTGGGTTAGGGTTAGGGTTTAGGTTAGGTTAGGCTAGGTTAGGTTAGATTAGGCTATGTTTCGGGTTAGGGTAAGTTTTTGGGTTATACAGTCACATGCTGAAGTGACGCATGCTGATGTGTTCCATGCTGAGCTGTCGTTTTCCATTGTGTCGCATGCTCATATGTCGGGCAACCGTCTGGATGGAGTATCTCAAAGACTTGACCTCCGCTGGTGTTCGATCGAACGTAGGTTAAGAGTCACTGCCCTAAATGAAGGTCTGTGGTCTATATGTTTGCATCAGGTTTCACTAGTTACCATGGTAGGGTATAATTTGTTTACCAGGTATTTAGGTTGTAAGACAAAATATATATACGACGCATCGCCAGTTGAACAGATATTTAACGAGGGAGACGAAATATGATGATTGCACGTGTTTACTATTACACGATAGTGTCAATAAGACCATTGCAATTACTGACCAAGAGGTCTCGATGCACACAGGGCTTTAGAGTATGATATGGTGGTATTTATGGCATGCATCTTGGCATGCCGGGTATACCATGAGTAATTGAGTATAGTACGGTCAGCCAGTCTTGTTGAATAACATACACAATGGCAAGGTGTTTTCACAGTGAAGCAAACACACTTACATTCCAATGAAATGATGTCGTGCGTCTCGTCATTGTTATAGCCAGGGCGAGGTTGTGAGTTTGTGTCCAGTTCAGAGCTGCAATTATGTCGCAATATCAGTTTCAAATGTTTAGATCGCGTAGACTCGTTGCAATTGCTTTACCTTGTGGTTTCGACATTGTCAACAAAATCAGGAGTTTCATCACAATTCGTCGATGGGAAAATGGAATTATAGACTTCCATGTCATCAGAATTATTTGCTTTCCCTTGTGTATATGACACCGTAACTTTATCAATCACGTTCATGTCGATGGTAGGGGCTGGTGCTGTGAATCGTTTCTTTAAGCCCTTCTTGATTGCGCTTCGATACCAATACATGATGGCCAAGCCGAACAAAATCAGGGCGATTACCAATAGCAACGTCACAATCAATATCACGTTATTGGAGCTGCTTCCATCTGCAAAGATCGGCATCAAATAACGACATTCAAATTTGCAGCTGGGCTGATCATAGCTGTGCGAATTAAAGCTGAGCTAAGTAATATCTGAACAACGCTTTGCACAGTTTATTTTGCAAGATACAATATACAACGAGTGACTGGCAGATTGTAACGTTTCGACAGTTACTTTTTACAGTATTACGTTAAAGAGAAGTACATATTTCAATAACTTATTTCGGGACTAAGCTTTACACCGATTGTTGCTTGATTTAGCACGTCCGATAATGTCAGGTGACTAATCGGCAGTTTTACGGAAAACTACTAATTTCTTACAATATAGATTTTGGAAAGCAAAAAGGAGTTTTTTCAAATGACAGTGTCCTAAGAAATATCCCCTATCTCACGGTAACTGAATATATTTTCGAAGATTTCACTTATTAGTATAGTCATCATGAATTAATCGCGAACATACATCTTGGAATTTAGAAAGTTCCTCTGATTAACTATGCTAAAAGTATGCGATCCTTCGACTAAATCTACTTTTTTCATACCTTTCATTTTCTACTCTTGAATTCGTTTTGATGTGTCTTGGAAAGTGCCACTTTACTTGTGACAGAGTAGAAAGTTACTTTTACCTGAGTCGAAACATTGACAACACCAACGACTTTGGACACCTCTAGTGCATCCTATAATAATATAATTTACTCTGAAGCACATTTCCCACGCAGCATGTCATTGACCTACTATAAAAATGTCCTCAATAAAAATACGGACCAAGTACCAAGTGGTCCAGGACTGTGCTGTATTTACTGAGAAAAATGTTATCAATTTCTGTCGAGTCTCTCGATAAAGACACTTAATTTTCAACATACCTTCGGAAATGATGCAGGAGATCTCGTGCGACTCATCCGCTTCAGAACGTAAACTCTTTCCGTCAAGCTCATTAACAGCAACGACAGTGAACGAAAACGTAGCATTGGTATCAACGCACGAAGTGTCTACTTCCTGCTGAGTTTTTGCTGTCACGTATGTTTTCTTTACTGCTTCGTGAAGGTCGTACTGCGTTATCTCGTATATGGTCGGTCCGTTTTTGTGCAAGGGTGGACTCCAGGACAACATCGGACTCGGTGAGTTATTCGGTAGCGGCGTCCAGGGTTTTCCTGGTTTTCCAGGTTCTGAGTACGACAGGAAAACCAATTAAAACGGATGATACGTAATTTCAGACAGCGGTTGCACTAGAAAACATGTAAAAATATCTCACTGGTTACTGGTGTCTTTATGAATTTCATTTTAATGGGAACATCCATAGCGACACCGATTCTCCTATTATCGCCTGGTTCGGATAGATCATTTATACACACAAGCCTCTCCGTCACTCCATACTTGGTATATCCGAATACATCCTTTGTCAATGTGACTTTGGTTGAGTTACGCGTTTTCTGCAAAACATGAAAGTTAAAAGCATTGACGTGTGTGAACGTTCGGTTGGGCAACGCAACATTCCTCTCCGATAGACTAGTAAACAGTGTAGGAGTGTAGCAGTGTCACTGGGCAATAGACTTAATATACCATGCTGAACTTCCTCAAATCCATGACGAATTCAAAGTACAAAATAAACTTGTTTTTGTCATTTTGATATTCATAGAAAATATTGTAACCCAGAAATTACAGCGTCAATTTTGAAATCCATCATTGAATACCACACTGATAGTTTAATGGGGTGATCATGACGACTGACGAGCATGTTGACTAAAACAAGACCGTGTGATCAGTGCTGATGGTTTCACGACAAAATGTATTCTCCGCAAATATCAGCGCAATCATGTCGGAAAGAGTAAATATTATTAACGAACGAGTCATCCGATTAAAATTTTAAATTTATAGTATTCCTTTTCAATTATATATTCCACGTCTAAAAGCAGCACGTAAAGGTTAGTTTACGATGTAGGCCTACTTACGATGTTGTGTATAAATGTTCGATGACACAACCGTTTCGATTCACCGTCGCATTCCGCACCCCCCACAGCGAGGTATTGAATTTGTCGGTTCATGAAATCGTATTTTGGCATATTTGGCCATTCGATGGTGATTTTTGCATCAGTGGTGTTGGAAGAATCGGTGAGGCTGAAGTCTTCAGTTCCGCGAAGCAACGGGTCATCTGAAACATATGACAATATCTGAATTTTATCCTCGATGGTAATTGTGCACTCAAAATGCAGGTGACGCAATCGAGCTGCTTGCTGCGTAGCTGAACATATGTAGGCTACGAGAGATACAAGCAGGGCCACGTTTATTAAATTGTGCCCGGGGTGGGCTCAGCTAAAGGAAAAGCTACTGTCTAACTAAACGCTGAAGTGGCAATACCAGCATCGCAAACGCAATGACGATACTATTTCACAAGAATTGAACTCGTTACTTGTACTTATCTAGCCCAAGACTTTAGATATGAGTAAGCGTAATGTGTGCAAATGCGATTATAGCAACATGTTCTAGCATTATATGTTTCATTGGTGATATAACGCGAGTGGTATTGTTACCACTTATATTCACTATGCGAGAAGTGGCACAATTAAATTGGTCGTACTGTATTATATCTCAACAGGGTGCCAGCCGAACAAAATATATGAAAACGCACATAACATACTAACATTTTACAATGCGACTTGCACGTGACTGTAAAACCATTCTGGGATTCGCCATGCTTTCCACAATAACAACATATTCCAGACACGGGCTCCATCTGTGGTTGATTCTCAAAACGTCCCGAGTCATGTCCATGTTCTTTGTGTAAATAGTGTTGAAGCCTTTGACGAGACAATCGCTATAATAGTCGTACTCTTCAACTGTTTCAACGTCTGGTGTTCTGTAAACAAGGTGAACATTAGAGGACAATTATCGTTCACACATAATACGATCCGAAATTGCAACAAAAACGATGCATAGTGAATTTTCTTAATGAAAAACAACACAATTGTCAAATTGCAACAGTTAGGCTATATGGTGTACTATAGACCAGTGGTCGGGAACCTATGGCTCGCGAGCCATATATGGCTCTTTTGGGTATAAGATATGGATCATTGACATATTTTTAATTTTAAACAAATTTTATCGATATTGCAGCAACTAGTTAGTAAATTTTCGTAACGGCCAGAATAATTATTCTCGTGGCAGCATAAACATGTATTTGAGAGGTCAGACAGTGGCGTATTCAGGGTTACGGGCTCGAACCCCTTTATAAAATCCTCAAATTTGAGCTGCTGTAGCGACAGCGACCAATATCCATCGCGAATTCGATGTACCGGGCATCGCGCGGTGCGTGATCTTGGATTGCACCATACGTTGGTTGATCAAAGACAATAGCAGACATGGGGATGCATAAATGACAATCTATTTTTCAAATACACATTCTCTACCTGATCTACGCTGAGATATGAACAGCATTGGAAGTGACATTCATTACTAATCCAAATTACGAGCAACGCTTCGCTAACCACGTTCTTCATTAGTAAGTAGCTTTCTAGTATTGCCGCTGAAATGTAGGCGTGTATAGTGCAACGTTTATGTTACCGCCGTATTTGGATTTTCGAAATGAGTGCTACAGTTATATTAGATTAATATCAATTATTATAAATTCTGAGTTATTAACGAGGAATTGCGCTATCACAGGATGATTAGTAGCCTACCAGTTTTTACAGAGAAAATATGGCGCCCACGACGAATGCCATGTAGTGAGTTCGAATTTGTACTACAATGACGTCGCGAATTTCGATTGTGACGTAACAATTGATGGACATGTATGGCTCTTTGGGAGTTAAAATGGAAAATATAGGGCTAACATGCCTCTTCAGACGAAAAAGGTTCTCGACCACTGCTATGACACTGTCGTGTTTGTCAATGCCACCGCAGTATGGTCGAAGAGGCCCACTGTTCAAGTGTTCAACGAAAGTCGTCTTAAATTTAGTGCTTTGGTGTGGTGACACCATCCTACCCTGGTCAGGCTTGCGCGTTACTCCTTACTATGCTTTCTAACTTTCATATCGATTCTAGGACAACTACAGTTTCCCAGCGAGCTAAATTCAGTTTCTCACCAAACTTAAAACGAGGTAAAGCATAAAGCGTATGCTGCTTCCTATTTTAGCAATTAAATCGGCCACCTGAATCTCGAACATATCCGAGCTTTCATCCATTCTTGAGTTTGATTTCCATAAATGAATTTTAGTGTTGAACTGTCAACTGTAACGCTGCGAGGACGTTTCGGAAACCAATCTAAAAATCAAGTTGATCATGAGGAATGAAATAGGGTAGGACTTAGGGGTTAGACTCGATGATTAAAACAGAACGTGTCAATTGCGAAACAACGTTACTTCTGTCACTAAAACGATTGAAACGGGAATTTTGAATGTGTAACTTAAAAAAATATTCTAGGCAATAAAATTATCTTTCCCTCACTTGATGTGCCCCTGAATGAATGATAAAAACTAGGAATTAAATTGCTATACAATATGTAAGTGATATTATTGCATACAGGCTGACCTCAATCACTTTGTCAAAACTGAAAACTGTAAACGTTGGTTAGTTACCTGACGCTGAAATATCAATTTCCCCCTCTTTCGAGCATCCTATGTCGTTGCAATATCTTCCGGAGCATGAAATCATTTCATAAGTAGTGTTGAATGTCATGCTGGTGAAGTTTGCAATTGTAAAATTCTTCTGGAAATTGTTAATATCGTAAAATTCAGTAGCTTATTTAAAACCAAAAATCTCCATTGAGGATACGGTCAAGGCTGCGTAGAGAGTTGGGAAATAAATATGGTACAAAAAGCACATGAGCAGGAATTCAAGTCAGGTACCTCGACATCGGTCGAGTGCAGTATTCGTGAACCACCATTACTATGATCTCATCGAAACGAAATCGAGTCCAAGTTCGAACGATTTACATATACCCGACGACAGGGAAGTTGATATCAATAATCAATGCTTTAGCATCCTATGAATATGATATACATTATACAATGGTTTGTGTAGTATAATGTAGTTTGTTGGGCATGAGCAGACACACGCATGCTATTTCGTAATTTCTAAGTCATCTCGTTCACCGTTGTGATTGTCTGGGAGTGAATTAATCGGATATATTGTTTGCTGCGATATCGGCAGTTACGCCACTATCGTGGTCGGGTCGTAAATTCACCAGAAAGGCTTACGATTACCAACGACATTGTGATATAGAACATAGTCTTACGTAGCGCCATTCCGCGTCCCTGCACGATATATTGAACTTGTTCACGTTTTCATACGCCAGGGGATATCGCGGCCAGTGCAGTTCAGCTGAACTGTACGTGGTGCCTTCGACGCGCACCTGCTTTACCCGTGTCAGTCGTCGAGTGAACTTGAAGCGTCGCGAAGGAGCTGAAAACCAAGATATTCGCTCGTAAGTAAACCGTGCGGCCCATTGAAAAATTAAACCTCACATTACCAGTTCATTCCATTGAACAAGTAATGACGGATGATATATCCGTGTAAATATCATGAACATCCGCTCAACAGTTCCGACAAAATAGACAGTACAAAGTATGAAGGACATGAGAGATACCATGTGATATAAATACCACGACGCGATAACTACTAAGTTCAAATCGGGTTACTTTACAGTATAATGGACACAGCGATTCTAGTATACGAGTCCGAACCGAGTGTCAATTGTCATGATTCGGGGCGGGTAGTGAAACAAGGTAAACAAGTAGTTAAACATATGGTTGCCAACTAGGGATGGTGTGAACGCGAGGTTCACGTTCGCGTTCTGTGTGTGAACCTCGG
>ATSW01014287.1:0-10642 GCA_000444245.1 Botryllus schlosseri | reverse complement strand
AAACTGGATATTATGTCTGGTTTGAAAGACAGTTCCTTGTGGAGTAAACAAGGAAAGACATCAGCCAATGGAAATAGCCTACTGCAATACTTCAGTTTGCTAGTAAAACAATGCAACACAAATATTGAAGCACTTACAGCAGTTCAGAAGTAACAGCGCCAAGCCAAACAAACAGTCAAAGCGATGGAGCAGTACAGTGCACAGGTTAGTCTAATAATATACAGGCTAGACCGGCATCCAGTATAATCCTGCTAAAATCTCTTTTGCAAAGCAATTGCTTGGGAACAAACAGCCTTATGAGTACAAGGATTGTGGAGTACCGGACTGGAGTACAGTTCACAGCGACACTGGGTCGTTGGGGTCGGGGCCAAACTCAAAGGAAGAATGGAATTCCTTCAAGATGACTGACAGTGAATTAAACGAGTTTAACAGGTAATATAACCACAAAGTGAGGTACCTGTGATATGAGAGAATTGGTTCATGCACTGCACATATGAAGAGAAACACAACATTGCGGCCTTGTCTATCGTAAGTAAACTGACCATTCAGACCAGTCAATGCAAATTAAAATGCCATATGTTGAAGTGTGACATTCGATAAGGTGTAGCCGTGAACGGCAACAAGGGATGTGTGGTTTACAAAGTGGGAAACAGCCGGTTATGCAGCAATTATTATTTGAAGCGACAAGGAATTATCAGGATTGTCAAGGGTTCAACCATCTGCTCTTAGATGATGCACTAAATCCCCGACATTTTATGTGAACTATTTATTCTATGCAATATTTATCATAGATCAGGATACATTGCAAACAAAGAGGTACTGACCGCTAAACAATGTGACGCTATCTTGTCTGAATACGAGAAAATACTGGTAACAAATAATACCAAGACATTAGGTTTTCACCGAGTTCAATATCGGTTTCATTTTTATAGGCGTTGCACAGTGACAGTCCGGAGATGTCACTATTTTATGAATATCATCGCAACCAATCGAACGATCCGGATAACGTGTTGATGCATGCTTTGGGACATTGGCGGGTGTCTCGTTTGTTCCACGATCTCATCTTTCACCCGAAAGTTACGGTAATCATTCCAGAATGCAGCGAGATCTACACTTACATCTCAGGCTTGAAACGATTATACCCAATAAGTACCAGAGAGAGTTCAATACAAGATAAGGTACTCTACTGAGACATGGGCAAAGTGCCATCGCCCATCAGCTCCTAGCATTCAAGACATCTTTATCTAAATCTTTAATCTTACGAGTTACGACTATAAATCAACACAGGTGGCCGCATCGCAGCTTTTAGCTGGAGTTGGAGAGAAACTGTGCAAAGTTCGTTTCTGGCACGATCAACTGTTTGCGAAACCGGCAAAACACGGAGGCGTTGTCGCCTGGCATCAAGACTACAGTTATTGGACAAGAACGGTGCCAATGCGTCACTTGACGGTATTGTAAAATCACACAAATGATTACATAAATTCCTGCTTCTGCTATGGCACAGAGTTAAGTTCAGGTTCACTTTTTCTCAATGCTGCCATCAGAATTCTAGATTTCGGACATATTCTCTGTTGTAATAGAAATGCCATAATAGCGACATCACTCAATTAGCTTGGCCCTATAATCTTTGGTTATTGCTGCATCCCTACACCAACGCTCAGGTCCACATAGCACTGGAAGACCAGACACTGGAAAACGGCTGCATTCACTACATACCGGGTTCTCATAAATGGACCCGAGACGGTGGACCTCTTCCAGTGACAGATTTCAATTTCGGCGACATGGAATCGATCAAGGTGTGATAACTTTTCTACCATTGTACCAGCTTTTATTGAATTGCTATTGATCCTCAATACCCTGGATCTACTTATCAGATGCTATACGGAAACAACAACTTCAATGTACAACATTATAAGCCAAAATGACTATGAAAATACGGAATTCAAAAATATATTGATGGTATTTCAAAGTTATTCACGAAAACCTTCGAGATTCCTGTGCAGATTTGTTTCTAGTGTAATGTAGTGAATGGATGTGAAACTCAAAATAATTTTTGCAATGCCAGCAGTGAATTCCATGTTTTATATTGCAATACCGTACTAAATTTCATACCCGGACTTTTACTGACAACAGAAAAACGATACAATTCAGACCATCTTGAATGAGGAAGAAAAAGCCAATTTCAAGCCCAAGCCATGTCTACTAAAGAAGGGAGAAGTGGCAATCCACCACCCGCTGACAGTACACGGATCTTATCAAAATAGGTTTGCGACTTTATGTCCTATCTTCAGTTTTGGCAGTGCTCTGGAATACTCTGGAACGATACAGGCAATTCGAATTTCGGACAACAGTCATCTCGGACAAGCCGTTTCGGACTTTGCAATTTTGGATTTTGACATTTGTCCCTTCGGAAAGGGTTAGGTCACAATCACCAAGGTGTCTGTAGTTTGAGAGATCTGGGGTTCAGGTTTAGGACAGTGGATATTATAGCCTACTGCCAAATGTCGCTTAATTACACTGTCAGGAGATAACGAAGTTTGATTAAAAGTCTCCATAGCTTTCACATGTAACATGTCCAAGACGAATTGTAGGCTAGTTTTAAACAGTTTTGTATAACACTTACACCGTTGAGACATACACCGAAAGTAGACCATGAACTCTTTATTGCGACACCATAAAAAAAATACGTTCCTCTATTTTAAATAAATTTAGAACATGATATCTTGTCCATCTAATTAATGGTCGCTGTTGGACGCGTGTCCAACTTCTCCTTTTGGAATTGAGACACAAAATATTCTAATGTATCTGTCACTAAACCTGCTACGGACGGGCAACGGTCCGCAGATTGGCTGTTGAGAACAACTGGTTTAGGATACAATGAGAGAGTGTGTCAGTAAGAAGAGTCAGTGTCAGTCCAGGCCAGGAGATAGGAATTTGGGTGCGAGTTGTCGATGGATGAAGGGTTATGAACAGCAGATTACAGTTACAAGTAATTGTAATCTAAGACTACATTCCTTCTGGCAACAATAATACTAACTGAATGTCCGAAATGTCTGCCTGCAATATCTGGCATTTAATTGTTCACAATTCCAATTAAAAGTGAGAGTAACGATATATAAGAAAATGATTGGCAAGAGATACATTAAATGGTTCCAAGTAATCGATGACAAATCGTTTCAGATCTGACAATCCGAGGCGGGCGGCAGTTCTGAATTACTTCGCCGATGGAGTGAAGTCCAACACTGACGAACTACTTCTCGACGGCACGTTCAAAATCAGCAAGGGAAAAAGAATGGACGGTCAATTCTATCCAATAGTATTCGATCCCCTTTCCATGACATGATTCAAGGAATAACGCTTCATTTCATTGACAAAAGAGAAGGAGTACCAGTACATTGAATAAAACAAAGATTTCCAGTTCCGAGAGTTATACATAACATAAGCCTCTTCGATAACTATGGATAAATCTTACCTTGCAAGTTAACAGAATAATCACATACTGAAAGACCGACGGCAACCACAAGATTTTCAACAATAATTTGTAAGTGTCGTATACACCGCTGTGATCCTCTGTACCGTCGTCATCAGACTCTTGTTTGAAAATCATCACCAGCGTAGTTGTGACAACAAATACAATCGCCCAGAAGAACATAAACCCTGAAATTGAATTTGAATGATTTAATCGGTATTAAAGTTACCGAACAACCCTTCTAACACACCTGATAAAGATACCAAACCAGTTTCTTGAGGTACACTTCTCAAAAACCGGTTGCAAAAATCTTTCGAGTCCAACGCCATGTATACAACATATCCGAGAAAATAACCGGCAGTCTGTAGCAGAGATGGGAAAGAGAATGGATTTGGAATTTTGACATTGGGATTTCAGATTTTTTGAAGCAGGATTTGGACAGCGGGTATCCAATAATTTACAATTTTCACGCGACTTTTGGAAATAACTTCAGGATGATGCACATGGATTCGGATATGATACGGAGTAAAATCTGAATTCGGACTTGGATCACAAACCATGAACCTATCTGTCTCTGGTCTGTAGTGACATAGTGTAGATTTTACTAAAAAATCGTTTTGATTGTAGTTGTACTAATTACTCATGCACAATTTTTCTTATCAATAGGGGAATTGTTAAATTTCACTTGATAACTGTTGAAGCAGTGTGACAAAGTTTTGAAGAAGCAATAGGCCTAATAAAAACGGTGTAGCTAGAGCTGGTGAGTTCAAGTAAAACAGAAACTGTCAAGGATTCATTCAATCACACGGTTCATAAAACCCATTGTTGCTTTCTTTCATGATGTGATAACCAGTAAGGCAGTATATTCCAATTTTCCAGAAACATTTGTCCAACTAGGTATATTTATACCTTGAGACTATATCTTGCTATTTGATGCGCCTCCACTGATCAAACAAACTAGTCATTAAACAAATAAGAATACTGAATCACATGGAACACCGGTACTGTTATGGTTAAGAAACGGATAATAGAATAGGCATATCACTCCGAATTCTGGATTTGCCGGTTTATTGTATAAGCTAAGTTATGTTGTGAAGTACTTTAAACATTTCACATCACGCTTGCTCCTAATTGAAGGCCAAATGACTCTAAATCTAGCTTAAAATGATGTCGAGACTGAAACATGTGGCGAAACAGCTCAAATTTCCAAACAAAGTTTAAAAGATAAATCCTGGAACGGCACGACACAAATTTGAAAAAAAAGAAAAGAAAGAATAGTGATTTAGCAAATTACTGAAAATACGAAACTCATCAACATAGTTCACCTGCCCGACTGAATTGCATGTAGATGCAAGACCAACATTTTTCTTCGATAACATAGTCAACGCCCACCCGTCTACGGCAATGTCTTGTGTGGCGGCGCAGAAGTTCAACACAAAGAAGGACACAGTAAGAGTCCAAACATCGGGATCTTCGTTGTCCAAAATCTTATCCATGTTCCAGGACAGAATATACATTACCAAAGCGATCGCATACTGGGTTGGAACGAGCCAGGTTTTGCGTCTGCCAAACCGCTTGAAAAATGCGCCGTCCACGATTGGCGCCCATAACAGCTTTATGCTGAACGGCCAGAACACGAAGCTGAACAAAGCTTGCTTCTCATAGTCCACATTCTTTCCCTGTTAACAAACATCCCAATCAATATTAGAGTGTTTGTGCTGTGGATTACAATGATTCAACTGTCACAGTGAGATTTGCACTAGGTCTATTAAATTAATAAGGTGCGTTATGGCCGTTACACTTCATAGATTACTGTGTTCAGCATGCAGAGCATGGAAGTTCTATTCAAGTGCACAGTTCCTGTATTCCGAGTGTGCTACAGATTGGAAATTTCCCCTCTATATCACACTATAAACCATTGGCATTCAAATTTGAGGCAGGTTCTCGGCAAGTCGGCCTGAGACATGATTATGCAAAACTAATTATTAATAGGTATCACTTTTTGCAGCATAACCAGACTCGTGCATGATCACCGCTATGTATATAATATACCACACTTTTACTTACCGCTAAAATCATTGGGATGCTTCCTGCAAGTCCAAGAGGTAATCCTTGTAAAACGTAAAGAAATAACAGCAGCAGCACACTAGATCTGTCTTCATGCCACCACCCTACTCCGCGGTCCTTCTTGGCTCTGTCGGAATCGACGCCGTTAGCCGTTGATTCCACATCGTTTTGACGCATCTCATTTGCATGGGTATTTGCGTTATTCACATTTCTTCGGGAACTTTCGTGTCTGCTCATCTTGAGGTGAATACTAGAGTTGGGGACTGGCAGACATTAGTTTCTACTCTACCTAATAGACATTGATCTAAAAACGAAATGATTAGTAAAAAATTGCAAGCATGATGTACCAAATAATGGCTATGCAAACATTCCACACAAATTTAGAACACTAAAATGTTGGGATATTGCACAAAATGTCAATGTATCGTCAGGCAGCGCAGCAATAGGAGGCCTTCAAAGTGGAAGAGTAGGCTACATTGTGATATATAACATGGAGCATATTTATTAACGTGGATCATAAACCCTCAATCCACAGATACTTTGGCCAGCAACAATCCGAGGTTGATTTCAATCACATCACCATGACCGAATGTCTAACCGGATTCACACTAAAAATCATTTAGGACACAATGACATTCCCTTCTAAATGAAAACCTGCTCATTGAAATTGAAAACAACATCAAAATAACAATCATCTCTACAACACAATAACAGTGGATAATGTCTCCATTTGCCTGTGGATCTCATTTAGAGATGAATAAATAGAACCAACATAACGGTGGTGCAATTCGGCAGTCTGACTCCAATTAATCATGGTATCCTGCAGTTCTGAAACGCCCATTGGATTCATGTTTGAAAGCATCTTTAAAATGACATTGATTAGGCTTTGAGATGTTAAAACTGAAGCACACTGCAGAACCTCAAAGGATGAGCACCATTTTCCCTTTAGAGCCATAGCTGTGGATGATATCTTCGTGCGCCTGTTGCACATCACTCAATGAATATTTTGGGCCAAGCACAGGATCAAGAACACCATTACGCAGTCCGGCTTCAATGAATGACACAGATTCGTGCAGTTCCTTATCAGTTGCTGCATTCACCATAACACCTTGAATTCTGGATTCTTTAGTCATTAATAACCTAGGGTTGATTTCAATCATATCTCTGCAGCCTACAACAAGCACAGTACCATTTTTCGCAACCAGGTCTAAATCTCTTGCCAGATTCACGTTAGAAAGCATTTCTACGATGACGTCGATTCCTTCATTATTAGCGGCCAGCTTGATTTCGCTTGCATACCCTTCCTTTCGGTGGTTAAAAACATACTTTGCGCCCAGCTTTTTAACCATCTCCATACCTTCTTCTGTCCCAGCAGTACCATATACTTCCAAGCCATGAGCGGCAGCCATTTGTACAGCAGGAACGCCTACTCCTCCACTTGCACCATGCACAAGAATTTTTTGACCTGGCTTAATACTTGTGTCATGAAAAAGGGCTCTGTACGCGGTAAGAAATGGCGTTCCAACGGCAGCCCCCTTGACAAAATCATAGGTCTCAACGAGTTTTAGCAGGTGTTGTTCTTTTACAGTGGTGTATTCGGCATAGGCCCCCCCTACTGTTCTGAACGAACAGACACGGTCACCCTCTCGGAAATTTTCCACGGAATTACCACACTGGACAACAGTACCGCACATGTCGTTTCCGGGTATATATGGAAGTATAGGCAGATTACCGTAATTTCCGGAACGTATGTAGGTATCGACGGGATTAACGCCGGCAGCGGCTACTCTCACTAGAACCTCATCGTTTTGAACTTGAGGAATGGGAACATTTCGCTTCACTTCCAAGACCTCGGTTCCACCGAATTTCGATACCACAACGGCTTTCATCAAAGTGGTAGATAAAAACGGAGCTTTTCTTGACATCATGCTGATATTAACAGAAATGTACGTCCAGCAAAATTTCTAACCAAAGAAGGTATTGTAAAATAATTATCTTACTGAGCAATCAAAAGAATTTATACTAATTAGTACTTAGCAACCGCTCAGCTGGTCAACTTCACTAAGCGGCAAGGACACGTGTTTTCATTCAGGCCTACTCAACCGTGCTGACAAATATATTGGCGAGATGCAGAGAAGCCACTGGGATATTTCGGAAAAACACAGATGTGGACGCTAAATAAACCCAAAAAAAACCAGATCCTATATTTCACTCAAATTCCTATGCAGAAGCTCATAAAATAGAAACTGACAGTCATTAATTACAGTCATATTGACATAGAACCAAGTTTTAACCCTTGATATTGAAACAATAGGCTAATAGTTCATTCATGCTATACATTTTGCTCGGTTAACAATGCAAATATAAAAACAATTTATGTTGTTTTCCTTTTGACGCATTGCTAATAAAATAGTTGGTGCGCGTTGCTCCGAAAGCTTGTATGATAAATAAAAATATTACTTTGCAAGTGGACGTTAAATAAGCTGCGAAAGCAACCAATATCTTATTTTATTTATTGATACTAACAGTCAAGTCTTGAATCGACATAAATTGTAAGAAAACTGTTCCGAATTTCAATGAGTTGCCCCATGAACATGACTTACTGCGAGCTGGAAGTTGGTATACAATACAGCTCCATCACATCACGGCCTTTCATTTTAGTAGCGAAACCGTTTCTCAAGACTCTGCCGTTACAATATAACAAAATTCCTCGACAATGCTGCAATCAAGCAGTCAATCGACAACTGAAGCTCGTGCGTTTTTCGACATTATATTCTTACAAATCTAATATGATTGATTTTCGAACATAAAATTAACCCGGCGAACATGATGTTGAAAAATCCCAAATTCCAAGGAGAAAAACCTAAAAACCCAGGTGATGCTCGAAAAACCCAGATCTGGGTGGAAAAACCCAGGAGTGGCATCTCTGGCCAGATGTTCTGCTCAGTAGCAAATTCGGACGGAGGCGCTGTGAGGGTGCTACCGAAGCAATGTTGGCGATAATACCGATTAGAGTTGGCGTCGAGGTCAAAGGAGGTCTAGTATGCCACCCTCTAGTGTGAAACCATAGTGTCCTAGATGGTGTCGACACAAGCAAATCTCACGCCTCATTGAAATTGTATCACGTCACAATTTCCATTTGGCTACAGGCAATTTGACGGTCATTTTTGACCGGCTTGCCGAGCATTAAATTTGGTAAAACGGATATCAATCGAAAGCTGAATCTGCACTGATTACGAAAATATAAATTTTATTCCGCTCGCGTCCCTGGAACCCCCACAATCAGCCTCGAATTTTTCATTGTTATGGACATTGGCATTGGGACGCAACAATGCTGTCTGGCTCTTTTTCTCTTGCGAGCTACTTTCTCGTTTCGCTAGACAGCATTGTTGCGTCCCAATGTGAAACCATAGTGTCCTACATTGTGTCGACACAAGCAAATCTCACGGCTCAGTGAAATTGCTTCACGTCATACTTTACATGTAATCAAAAGCAAATTGACGGTGAATTTTGACCGGCTTGCCGAGCATTAAATTTGATGAACCAGGTATCAATTGAAAGCTGACGCTGTACTGCTTGCGAAAATATAAATTCTATTCCGCTCATGGCCCTGGAACCCCCACAATCAGCCTCAAATTATTCATTGTTGAGGAGATTGGTAGTGTGACGCAACACTGCTGTCTGGCAAAATGAGAGAGTAGCTCAAGAGCAGGCCTGGGCCAAATGCGGCCCGCCGACCGATTCTGTGCGGCCCGCGAAAGGTTGCTTGAAATTTGAAATATCAAACCTACTTTTTAATGTTGCTGCGTGGACTAAAACCTTAGGATGGATAAATTAACTGAAACGGAAATTCGTGTTCCATCAAACCTGTTCATTAACATACCGTGATTACGCAGCCTAAACGTAGCCTACCTCACATGCCTAATCCAGATTCAAAGTAAAGTCAATGTAGCAAATTATGCCGTTAGAATTAAAGTCACAAGAAGACACCAAACCTTAATTCTGTGTTGCCATTGTCACATTACGCATTACACGATCTGTGTTTCAAATTGTTACGTGATATGTTTCCAAATCCATAATTCGTGAAACAGGTGAATCAGTGCCCATGATTATTATGAATAATGAATATATCACCACCAATAAAGGATGTCAAAAAAAGAAAGCNGAAAGTTGAAATTCAAAGATGGTTAATNACTGCAACCTTNGCTAAACAANGAGGCCATTTCGGCAAGCTGCNCGCTTCTCGAAAACCAGCTACCAAGACAATAAGCTACATATTATCCTCGGGACCGTAACTCCCGCACCCAAACCCTCAAATTGGGTGGCGAGCTCGACGGACGCCCAAAATTATTTTGTGAATGAACATAAATCAGATGGTATTTTTTGAAAATTTATGCAACTTCATTCAAAATTTTTCTCGCGCTGGGCGCGATTTAGAGATCAATGGTTTTTAGAATTGGGCATATCGGCGTTAGTCATTACTGCGCCACGACGCAACAAGATAAATGAACTTCAGGCCAACAGAGGATTCCGACAAGGCAATGCAATTGTAACTGCTGATCAAATTAACTATGTAAAGCGAGAAAACCTTGACGGATAAGGACTGCCCTTATGTTGACCGAAAACCACGAAGTTTAATTGTCCATAGGCAATATTTGTCAGTAAAGAAATACCAATCGGGAATCGGGTGCGTCTTTTTAGTTTGGTACGCTTTGGTGATTTGAATATCTTTTCACGTTATAGCCAACGGGAGGTCACGAAATAACAACATGTAACGAAGTAATTATATACCAACGGGCCCTCCCGAATATTTCCAAAACGGTACCTCTCAGCTCTAGCGGTAAAACTGAGTAGGCCACTACGTGGGCTGAGAAAGGGTAAAAAATATGTCAATATATTTGCAATTACCAATATTATTGACCGATTGAATCATGAATCATGAAAAAATTCCACGCTTCGCGCGATTAGGGCATATAAGACATCTCGTGCATCGTGCATCTCGATGGGGGCCGGTATTGACAGAAAAACGCGGATAGGGGTTTAAAGAGAGTTCATAATGAATCATGTTTAACATTGTTTCAAAATATGACGGCAAATAGATATTTT
>KE606246.1:1938-12372 GCA_000444245.1 Botryllus schlosseri | reverse complement strand
TAATATTATAAGTCAGAAATGGACTATGCATCATTATGGAGAATGAATCAACCAGGCCTAGGATCAGTTTCCATGCTTGATACCTGAGGGCGAATCGAAGATTGAAAAGGAAAGAATCCCAGAGTTATATTTGAATATTGTTAAGACTTCATTCATTTACAATAAAATTATAATGCATTTGAATGTTGTTCTCTAAAGTATCGAGAAATTAATGTATGAGTCCTTGACAGTTGATACAGTCACTGAGGCAGTGGAATACAGAAAGGCTTGGTGTCTTTAGCATAATAGGCTACAGCTAGAACTCCAGAAATTTGGATCGGCAACCGGAAATAGCGCCTTTTACTGGGTCACCCAGATTATGCGTTTTCAGCATTGAAATATGATATTGGTTCGTTAATGGAAAAGTGTGTGCATATAAGACGTCATCTTATTCATTGACAAACCCATGTATACCCATCGAAATATTCATTTTGTGATCTATCGGGAGCTGTGCAATGTGTATCCATGTGCATTGCTTCGCGACTTACGACTCGCAACTCGCGTTGTTGCGTCGCGAGGTCAGCGTGCAGAGGCCTTATGATTACAGTATTCGAAAACATCAACTACCACTACACAACTGAACTCGATTAACCCTCAAGCACTCAAATCATTGTACCCAGTCCGGCCTATGACCCACCTTTTGCCTCTCTGGGTTGTCACTGACCAGCCTGATCTGCACACTAGCAAGGTACCAACGTTTCCTGCGCGAGGACGGCCGGCACACAACAACCACGTGTCTCAAGTCTCCCAATAACATCCCAGAAGAATATACATGGAGGTGGGAGTCGGCCTCCCAAAGACGGGGGTAGACTTCGCCATTAACGAGGAACGTTTTGCCGTCACATCGGGAACCTGAAAAATTAACATAATAAAAAATCGGATAGCAGTTGCTCTTCAAGGATTTGAAATCTTGATCACGATATTCATTTAACCCTTTGCGACTGGTATTCCAGTATACTGGACCGCCACTGTGTAACACAGAGGAGTCGTTATTTAATCCAAGATAGCTACACCTGTATTGGTCATAAACTGTTACACTCGTTTTATAAGGACAGCTCTTTTGAATACCCATACATCGGACCATGTATAATCTATTATATCAATGTATAATATGAAATGAAGATTGAACACGCAAAAACGTTACCAGCAAAATTGAATTTGTAACGATGTTCGCTTGAATGAACGCCTGAAATGGAAACCATTGTACCGTCCGTTCTGGAAGTCATATAACCAATTACAGTTATCTTCCATGACTTGTTGTAGTTTATACCATTGTATGAAGCCCTTATATCGAAGATTAGCACATAGAAGATGTTTCAAATTGACGTGAAAGAAAGCAATACCTTGTCATGCGAAAATCATGGCTGCGTAAGAGCACCTGGCCGGTTGCGGTTTCAGACATATGTATAATTGCTTTAGGCAATTGCAAACTATACATATAGTTAGCCATTATGCAGTCAAATCCATCAATATCCCTATCTTGGAGCTTAGTTTTGTATAGGAAAACCGACACCAGCCCTAACACTGAACAAATATGCGTGCGAGTTAGGCTATTTTGGTAGCCGAGCCGGTAATAACAACATCACATAGAGGCAGCCTATGTCTGTTTTAGATGGCATAGGAAGTTACTGTTGACTTCTATGAATAGTGTTGATCATACGTAAAACATTCACGCTATAGAAGACAGTTCAATTGGATGTGAAATGAAGCAATACTGTAGCGTGTAAAATGAACTCGCAAGCGCATATGGGCAGTGTCGAACAAGGATATAAGCCAATATATGTTCACTTGGATTGCCTTATTGCAGTTGTAAGTTACACACAATAACCAACTGAAGCTGATAACACTTGAATAGCAGGGACAAATATAACTTGGGCAATGTCGCCAGGGCAGTGCCTATTATGTTACGTAGAACTGGACACACATGTTGCCTTCAGCAAGAATACGCGATAACGTAATCGATCACTTATCGGCGGCGGCCGCGTGAGTCATGTTTCTTTCCAATATCGTAGCGCTGGGCTATGAAGCGTTATAGTAGCGTGTAATGGCCCGTTGAAACGTAGAGATTCATGCGGAGAACAATCAGGTGGTCATATACCAATAGATGCCATATGAATGACGTCAGGATAAATTGATAAACGAAATTATCTTCAATTTTCAAAGAATTGACAACATATCCTCGCATAACTTCATTCCCTCTCGCGTCTGAGCCGTGCGAGTGTCTCAGTCCGCTAGGCGGCTACTTCAGGTTTACAGCAATATATTGGGCGTCGATTCAAGCCCTATAGATGGCATTTTATCGGGATTTTCATGGATGCTGTAAAATTTTGGTCAGTACGCCGGTCGATCACAAAGGGTTAAGGCCATAAGTACATGTTTCTCAAGTTTTCAGCAATTTTTGAGGCTTTGGTAAATGTAACTTACAGGCAGAAGTGGTCAAAGCAGGCAGCGCTGGTACCAGGGCTGTACAGACTTTAGTCATAAATCGACATGACTCGAGTCGTTTTCTCAATAAACCAGTACGAAAAATGACTCGACTTGATTTGACTCAATCTTTGTATTGACTCGGCTTGTACTCGAGTCATTGCGCATGACTCGGGCCAAGTCATTTGAGTCAAGACCCCGACAGCCAAGACCAACTTTTCAATGTAATTACTAATAGTAAAGTTGCCACAGTATTGGTATTTAGTTTAGTAGTAAGCTAGTGGCAGCGCTATTAGTAAATGCGAGCAAAACTGTTAAAAGTGAGGAAAATTGGTATATTATGAATGCAACGTATCCGACATCACCATGCAGAGTTGCGAAAAGTAGGCTCAAAACTGAACACTGAACAGTCAACACAATGACTTGGACTCTGACTCCAGTTATAACACCATAACTCGGACCCGACCCTATGCTCTCCGACTTGGATTCAGACTTGACTTGATGATGAATTGAAAATGACTCAACTTGACTTGAGTCAAAACTATAAAAGTGACATTGACTCGTGACTCGGAACCTTGTGACTTGGGTTCAACCAAGGTAGGCTACTTGCGATGAGAATATACGTAGCATTACTTCGGTACTAATCGCCTCTGATCTATTTTGATGTGATAGCATTTCTACATTAGCCTATATTAGAACCCACATCGAATATTTGTAAGTTGCCTAATTCTATTAAAATGCTAAGCTAATTCAAGTCTCACCCACAATTCGAAGCAGTATATCGCCCTCGTGTCCGGCCCATGGTCTGCAGCCAGTCGAGACAGAAATAAGGTACCAGTAAGGTTGTTGGATTTGTGAAGGGAGTCGCACAGCATGATGCTAAAAGGCCGAGAGTTGAAATCAAGAAGATTGGTCAATGTAAATTTGAAAGCCTACCAGTACTTTGTCAACTGAAATTAACAAATTGTACTTGTAATCATATTCATGTAAGCCTGACAATAAAATTACAATGTAACTAACAAATAACTAAATATCAGGTAATGAATAATGATTCTAATTCCGAAATATGCAAGGAGATATCATTAGACAATGCTATGACATACACAGCACCGGTATCCAGGAGCTATCAAAACATTTTAAAGAAGATTCACAGAACAAGTAAACTGGGCAGTAGGGTTGTTCAGATTTGAAAAATTGTCAGGAAACTTCGATGCTCGTGACCCAAATGATGGTTTAATACATAAAAACACTTTTATGAGCAATTTTGGTCATCTTCCTCGTGACCTTCTATCCCCGAAAAGCCCCCAAAGATGCACGGGGCAATTCTCCTTACTGCTTGATCTGTAGTGTTGACCATGTCACCAGTTTATAGCTTTTGTGACGTTATCATTCGAAAACTGTCATGTAGAGACGAGATATTGCAAGAAAATAGATATGTTTTCAAAATTTTATTGAAATGCAGTCCTGTAAAGGCCACATGCATCTCCGTTTTGCTCAGCAAAACCTGTCTGTGATGCTCATGGGAATCATGTATTGGTTGCACCATTGACATCGGCTTTGTTTTGGATCGTACATTGAAGAACCGCCGTTGGGTTGCAATTCGTGACCAAATACTGATATTCCCAGCCAGTTATCAGCCATAAGGTGTAATTTAGCCTATAGGTATGTAATGTCAGTAATACTTTTCTCAACTTCAAATCATCTGTAAAATACCGAGTTATCTTATTTTATGGTAGACTGCAATTTAGTTGAAGAAGAATGCCTGAAACAATGCATCAACACAATGTTCAGCGCTTGCCTTATAGGTGTACTTGTCATATTCCATACGTTGGCAACCTCTTCAATAGTTAGCAGGACTAGTCCTGCGTTGTGGTAGTTTCGCGGCAATTTTCTTTCAGATATGGCGGATGTAGTAGAACCTCATCCAGAGTCGGTAGCTTGGAGTGACTAATACACTCAGATAAATATCCGACCGAATAGTGACCAGAATATCAGACCAAATAGTGGCCAGACCGGAATCTTGTTCATGGTTGGTCCGCAAAACCCATATCCGCTTTGTTTCAGACATTCTTCTGCAACTAAATTGCAGTCTACCATGAAATAAGATAACTCGGTATTTTACAGATGATTTGAAGTTGAGAAAAGTATTACTGACATTNCNTACCTTTGAATAATACCTTATGGCTGNAAACTAGCTGGGAATATCAGTATTTGTTCACGAATTGCAACCCAACGGCGCTTCTTCANTGTACGATCCAAANCAAGCCGATGTCAATGGTGCAANCAATACATGATTCCCATGAGCATGATAGACAGGTTGTGCAGAGNGAAATCGNTNTGCNTGTGGCCTTTATNNGACTGCANTNAAGTACAATTTTGAAANCATGGCTATTTTATTGCAATATATNATCTCTACACNGCCGTTNTCAACTGATAACGTCACAAAAGCTATNAACCGGTGACGTGGTCAACATTNCATATCCAGTAGTAAGGAGAATTGCCCGTGGATCTTCGGGGGGGTTTTCGGGGATAGAAGATCACGATGAAGATGACCGAAATTGCTCATAAAAGTGTTTTTATGTACTAACCANCATTTTGGTCACAAGCATCGAAGTTTCCTGACAATTTTTCAAATCTGAACAACCCTACTGGGCAGTCATATCTAAAANAANTGGCCTAGTTAATGAACACTCACCCAAAATCGCTTCGTATCCTTACGATACAGTAAGCATGAAACGACACACAGTAGCAAACTTAATGCTGCTGATATTGACACGAAGATCAGGGTTCTAGATTCCGCATGCTCAATGGCAGCAATAACATCTTCCATGGTATGCGTGCGCCATCTACAATCTGAATTTCCAAAACAAAACTAATTTCTGTAACTCTTTGTCATTGTGACATCACATAGCAAGATCATTGCCGCAAGCCGGCTACTGCTAGAGCTGGCGTCGGGAGTCTTTTTCGTGAGAGGTGCAATATTTACCCTTCCTTTAAAATTCNAATTGTCAAAGAGCCATATANTGTCAATGTACTGTGACGTCATAATGCAAGATTCCTGGCGACTTGCCGGCTGAACTCGAACTTCACCACATATGTATCCATGTTTTGCGTGTAACAATCTCGATTCCCGAGACCTGTCAAAACTGAAATTTACTCCAGTAAGCAGTTTCCAAAATCTGATTTGATCGAAGGCTTGTACGTACACTTTTAGCAGTTAATTGAAGCGTGGCTAGTGCTACTTTCGGAATGGCCATCGCAAAATGACTATAAAAACACTGCAGGAGTGAAATTGTTCAAAATCTATTCGGTTACCTTGATGCAGCAACGATATCGCCTAGTTCTTGCACTGTCACTCATGAAAACAGACTTCCGAATTTTCAAAACGTGCAGCTAGAATTACACAACTCAATTTTTGAGACTCGCAAGAAGCACGACAGCTAATCAATTTTCCGAACTCGCAACTAGAACTAACAATATTCAAAAATTAGTAACCAACTAAAACACTATTAACTGCATTCGATTCGCAATGAACTCACTCTCGGCAGAATGGGAAGTGCCCATGGGTAGCGCCACTTTTAGTATAGTGATGGTTATGAAGCAGTGAATACAAGAACATCACAGAACAGAACAATGGCGACACTAGTCAGCGTCTACTAGTCTCAAAGAAGTAGAACTGCTTCTACACTGACCACACTCGGTGAGTGGTGACATCATGTACTGCTGGGACCTGTCTATACACTTAATGCTCCCTAACCCCATCCACCTGCTGAATTCATAGCAATGACCAATTAATCAAACCAATATNTATATTCAATAATGAGAAGCTGTGTCAGCAGCAAATCCTGTGGACCACTCTAAAGACGTTGTGCTTCGNTCAAGGGCTCAAACCACAAAGGTACACTGCGAAAATGGAAATGTGTAAATTGGAGCACAGCATAGCCAGAAAAAATTGCGATGGGAAAACTATCAGCAATGACCTTGATGTCATGGATCAATTGTAAAGAAACNGAATGAAAAAAATATAAACNCTAACAGAGTATTCGAATTGCGAAGAGCACAGTGAACTTTCCTAGACTAGTACAGTTTGGCAGGTGTAAATCACTAGTGAACACTTATCACAGGTGGCTAAAGATAGCATCACAATAATTCACAGACACTGCAAACAACCNTGATGCACGAAACATAAGAATGGAACAAATGTAAATAACAGTACTGAAATTTGGTCAAAGATATAATGATTTATGTTCTTTGTGCGTTACAGACTAAACGAACAATAGTAGGCCTATTATGAATTAACCTGATTGTGAAATTTCTTTTAACATAAGAGGCTGNCTACGATAATAGAAATATTCATTGCCAAGCAGCCTACACAATATTACACTGTCAAATAATCGGCTACCTCCCATTCATCCACCATCACAATCTTTGATATGTCCTTTGGACAGGCGCTTGCCACTTGGATGTTAATTTCTTTGGTCGTTTACGTTGGATTTTTGCAGCGAAACAAGATATTTCATGTGTTGAGTCTCCGCAGTCGCGACAGCATGGAAAGTAACTTTGCCTCGTATTCGCGAGACTCTTACGACATCTCTCATCGATGTCATGAAATCCACGATGTTGTTGAAGCCAAATTTTCTTGGACTCAATTCGTCCATTGTGAGATCTCGATAATCTTTCTTAAACCGGTGCGCAGGAACTCCCTCTTTGGATGACATTAAAACGGAACGAACCATTTTTTTTGTTCGATCCATTTTCAATTGATAGTTCTCTTCAATGAATACTTAACAAATGCGCTGTAAATAAATGAAAAAATTCAAGAACGATATCAGAGTTGAAATGACTCGACTCAAGTCGCGATTTTTTGGTGACTTGACTTGACCCGAGTCATTTTACAAATGCATAAATTGACGCGACCCAAGTCAATTTTTGTATCAAATCGACTTGTACTTGGGTCATTGTGCGAGACTCGAACCATAAAGGTACACCGCAAACAATGAAACCGTGTAAATTGGAGCACAGCATAGCCAGAACAAAATCGAGGTGGGAAAAATATCAGCAATGACGTGATGTCATGGATCAATTGTAAAGAAACGGAAGAAAAGAAAATGATATATTACTTAACGCAGTATTCAAATGGCAAAGTGAAATTTCCTACACCAGTAGGCTACAGTTTGGCCAGTGTAAATCACTAGTGAACAATGAACATTTATCACAGGTGGCTAAAGATAGCATCGCAATAATTCACAGACACTGCAAACAACCATGACGCAAGAAACATAAGAATGGAACAAATGTAAATAACAGTACTGAAATTTGGTCAAAGATATAATGATTTATGTTCTTTGTGCGTTACAGACTAAACGAACAATAGTAGGCCTATTATGAATTAACCTGATTGTGAAATTTCTTTTAACATAAGAGGTGGTACGATAATAGAAATATTCATTGCCAAGCAGCCTACACAATATTACACTGTCAAATAATCGGCTACCTCCCATTCATCCACCATCACCATCTTTGATATGTCCTTTGGACAGGCGCTTGCCACTTGGATGTTAATTTCTTTGGTCGTTTACGTTGGATTTTTGCAGCGAAACAAGACGTTTCATGTGTTGAGTCTCCGCAGTCGCGACAGCATGGAAAGTAACTTTGCCTCGTATTCGCGAGACTCTTACGACATCTCTCATCGATGTCATGAAATCCACGATGTTGTTGAAGCCAAATTTTCTTGGACTCAATTCGTCCATTGTGAGATCTCGATAATCTTTCTTAAAACGGTGCGCAGGAACTCCCTCTTTGGATGACATTAAAACGGAACGAACCATTTTTTTTGTTCGATCCATTTTCAATTGATAGTTCTCTTCAATGAATAGTTAACAAATGCGCTGTAAATAAATGAAAAAATTCAAGAACGATATCAGAGTTGAAATGACTCGACTCAAGTCGCGATTTTTTGGTGACTTGACTTGACCCGAGTCATTTTACAAATGCATAAATTGACTCGACTCAAGTCAATTTTTGTATCAAATCGACTTGTACTTGGGTCATTGTGCGAGACTCGAACCATAAAGGTACACCGCAAACAATGAAACCGTGTAAATTGGAGCACAGCATAGCCAGAACAAAATCGAGGTGGGAAAAATATCAGCAATGACGTGATGTCATGGATCAATTGTAAAGAAACGGAAGAAAAGAAAATGATATATTCCTTAACGCAGTATTCAAATGGCAAAGTGAAATTTCCTACACTAGTAGGCTACAGTTTGGCCAGTGTAAATCACTAGTGAANAATGAACATTTATCACAGGTGGCTAAAGATAGCATCGCAATAATTCAAAGACACTATAGACAATCATGACGCACGCAAACTAAGAATGGAACAAATGTCAATAACAGGAACGAGATTTGGTATACGGATATGCAAAATAAAAATCGTATCATGAGCCGGATTAAAAAGGTGCTTTCNAACAGCAGTGGTCGTATGACAAAAAGAACCCACTGGGTCAATACAGCTTTATAGGTGTTAATCAGTAGTGAACACTAATCGCTATTAACCGGTTGCTAAAGATNGCATCACGATAATTAAAAGACACTGCAAACAACCATGATGCAAGCAACATGAGAATGAAATAAATGTAAATAACAGTATTGAAATTTGGTCAAAGATATCTTGTGTAATTCTTGTGTTACCTAGTAAAAAAACAAGATGGTATCAGAAGCCTGATTACAGATTTGCTTTAAAACAGCGCAGGTGGCACGACAATAAAAATCTTCATTGCCAAGCAGCCAACACAATACTACACTGTCAAATAATCGGCTACCTCCCATTCGTCNACCATCACATCGTTAACGCACTCGACACCTTTTCTGCCATCACGGTAAACGCAGATGTCGTAAACCAACATATTGTTTTCAAAAAAACAATCCAACACATGCGCGGTCAGTGGACGGCCTGTAATTGCTTCTTCAAAACGCTTCATCGCCTCCAATGTCAAGGAGTCCTTGATTTTGATACCGCCAAGTCTTCCCACCATCGCGAGCTTGGGCAAAATGGTGATGTTTTGAGGCAGATAGCGTAAAGATCCCGTAGGAACCACGTCCAATTCACCGCGGTCTACCAAATAAACCAATGTGTGCCTTCCATTCACACTTCGCACTTCAACACGCCTCCAAATAGGCTGAGCGTACCTATCGCAGATCACGGCGTAAATACCCTTGTCGCCTCTCGACGGGTTGCAGCATTTACCGGCGCTTTTTGAAAAGTAATGCGTCATCATAGAGGTGATATTCTGAAGGTGAACGAGTCTTTCGACAGGTACCATGAAAATATCCGGCCATAGTACTCTTGTGACTTCAACAACTATCATCTTTCCCATGGCTCCCTCATAGCAGAATGACTTGGGAGGGTCAATATAAGCGATGCCATTATATAGTTCAACTTTGCTGACCGCTTCAGTGACTTTGACATCGTTTTCCAAAGATGCAGTGGACGGGCAATCATCTTCCTCACTTGAAGACACAGAACTACACACCGATGAGTCAGATTCATATTTGTCCAAACCAGATGTTGATTCGACATCATCTTTGGTCGAAGACATTTTCACACTCTTCATAATCTCACAGTTAACGTTTGAGCCCGAATGATAGACATGCACGGCATGAACGACACCCGATTTTCCTTTCAAGTCTCCGACTGACGTCGAGATCACCTTGACCACTACTTTTTTGTTCAGAAGTGTAGGCAAAGTTTTAAGGCAGCCCTCTTTAAAAATCTTGTAGTCATAATTCTGCTTGTCGAGAGTGCATAGGACCGCGAGCTGCGGTATCTGGTACAGATGTTTTTGAAAATGATATACCTCTTGATATCCGACCCGCATTGTACTTCCATAATCTATGAAATACACCATCACAAGATTTCTAGAAGTGGAAATCACTTTTGCACGCTTTCCGTTACAAACGACCAGCAAT
>ATSW01014279.1:0-12829 GCA_000444245.1 Botryllus schlosseri | reverse complement strand
GTCTCAGAATGAATAAGGCAACAGCACAATTACCAAAATGTAATTTCCAACTGAGTGGCACATACATTTATTGACTGTTTCATATCGAGAGATTTCCATAGAGAAACTCAAAAAATAACAATTTCTGTAAAGGTGGCGGAATCATCATGATCAAACGCAAAACGGTAACTAAACTTGTACAGGCATCAAAACTTAAGATGGCTCGATACACATTAATTACACATATCTTAGAGCCAGGATTGAAAGATTGTGGTGCTATTTTGTTAAAGGATAACCCGTATTTATAATCCCTAAACACACATTGTAATCTGTTATCTAGTTTTAAAGGATTTACTAGCAGTACCGGGTTATTAAGGCTGGCAAAGTGAACTTTAAAGCCTCATTTTCCAAGATTTTATTAGAGCTTACCTTTATCCGAATCAAATTTTGAGATTAAGGTAAGGAGAATGTCTTTCAACTAGTTCCCCTGTATTATGGCCTTACAATGGACATGACCTTTTGCGAACGTCCTGTCCAGGAAGTTATTTTGAAGCATTGAGACGACCGTGAGTTATTATGGTAAGATTCAAGACAGCATGCCCGATTAGGCATATATGGTTATCATATACTGCAGTTTGACAGAAGTGCTACAGGAAACCGAACCATTAGATTTCTTATATCTCATATCACTATTCTTTGAGCAGTTACTAACAGACCTTGATCATGTCATTTGAGCAAGCTTTTAGGGTAAACAAACACCGCATTGTCGATTCTCTCGTCATTTTGATATCATCATCCAAACTGCTACACAAAACTCGTGTCTGCACGTAAATTTCACCAGCAATACTCTTTTCGTTTGGCTTTATTATGCAACAATTAACAGAGCCGAGAAAAATCCATTGTTAGAAATCGACATCACAGAATAATTCAGTACGTGTGAATTTTGAAGATGGAAAATAACCAGGAACATGGAAGAAAATTTGAAGCATCGTCAGGATGTCGTGTTACAACATGAAGATTACGACAGCGGATAAAACGTTTCAATAGAAACAAGTTGATTTAATCTGGTTCTGCCAGTGATATTAAGAAGCACTCCACAGTTATAAGAGCCTTGAATTCAATGCAGATTTACAAACGAAAGAGCCTTTCTACACCGATCAAATTGATTTCCTTAAGGCAAGTAACACACACCAGTCAGTGATTTTTGAAACAGAGGCTTTTCAGGGATGCAGCAGTACAATTTCAGAACAAAACAGAAGAGAACAAATAAACAGTGACCCATCAAAATAATATTCTATTCGCTAAGTTATAATTACGCAAAATATTCTCTAAGTAGTAAATTCCCAAACATATTCCCCGATTAACTCGATCGAGAGTAACTGATCGAAAACACACAAATTTATCGACTTTCACGGCGTGTAAATATTACATGCGGTTGATGAACGAAGTTTTAATTAGAACCAGTACGCTAATTTCCACACCTAGAGTTTACTACAACCATCGTAATCAATAGTGCAACAAAATAACCCGTAGGGTTAAACCGATTTCATGGATTTAGCAAAGAATGAAAACATAACTGGGAATGTTTGATATTGACGTGAATCACAATCACAGAGAGAGAGTAAGAGCACTTTGAATTTACGATGCATAACGGTGCTGGCTCGGGACATTTTATAAGTGGAATGAAAGTGAAGAAAATACACATTTGATCGTTATTAAGTTGTTTGAAATTAAACGCAGATATCCACCTTCCGAGAATAACATTTCTTTACGTTCCGGATACCGAAAATTTTCAAATCACAATGATAAACATAAAAATATTGGTCAATAATCTGTAAAACCAGTGTGTGGAATGGGAAAAAATACGGAAATCGCAAAGCATAGTGTGTGGGTCAACACAACAAGTCGCCCATAAATACGAGTCGTTAGTCACAATTCCTTATTACAGAGATAACCCACCTCTTTGACAGAGGTATCGCAGCGTACAGACGTACAATAATGCAAAATAAACTGTGAGCTCACTCAAAATCACAAAAAAGGCTGGTTTTTATCGGACGTTTCTGAGTGCGATGTATGGACGCATAAATGCAGCGAGTAATTCGGTCCATATGCTTTCTAAGGCAAAAAAAAAACGAAGTGAAACTTGTTTGATCACGATTAGGGCTGAGCACAATGATTCCAGTACTTCAATCTTGAGTCGAGCTTTAATTGTAATGGTTCGAGACGATATTCGATTATTTACGAGTAACTAAAAAACGGTTTAAGGACCTCATTTCCGTCAAGTAGCGATCGAGCCTCAAAATGGCCGCAATGCGCCACAAAATAGCTGCGGTCCGGAAAGAGGACACTATTTTGATGGCATGGCATCATTTACCGTGTGGCCACAAGATAGATACCGGTAAATATTTCAACTTTCTAAGACATTATTACTGTTACGAATACTCGACTCTTGGAGCTACAAAATTCCAATATAAAATTGAATAATACATTCATACTGAAATGAACACGAATAGCAAAAATTTCAAAAAAACATCGTATATCAACAACTTTCATGACGGAGACGTCAGATGTAAGAATAAGACTGTTAATATGCAATGTTCTTTTGAAATATTTACTCGATGATTACCCCTGATTAGTATCGGCTAATATATTCATGTTTAGTTCAGTATGAATGTATCATTTAATCAATACTCAACTCAATATTCGAGTCACTCAAAATTTTACCCATCCTTATATTGTTGTTTTTTTTTCAAAAAAAATGATAACAAAATGATTCCGAACTCCCAGACGCAACAGCTGCGTCCCACACAAACTCTAGCGTACTCTCGCACGTTTTCCTAAATCTCCCCCAGTTCGGCCAGAGTATTTTCCAATTCCCCCTTTACTTTCTGGTAGGCATCGCGTGCCGATTCCAGGTCATCCTCGAACTGATCGATCTGGCGCTCGAGCGTTGTAGCGTGCGCCGTCTTTTGGTCGAGCTCGTCTGTCAGATGACGCACTTTCTCCTCCAGCTCGCGGACTCTGCAATCTTGCTTGTCGATTTCATCGTCCATTTGTAGTTCTTTCGCTTGCAACGCTTTCAAATCGTTGGTAGTTACGGTGAGCAGCTCTTCCAATTCGCGGTTCTGCGCTTTTGCGTCATCTAACTTATCTTCAGCGGTAGCTAATTCGTCTTCCGCGATTTTAAGCTTGCGGCTGACTTGTTCGTATAGGGAATCGGTTTCTTTCGCGCTTTCAGCCAGCTCTTTGAGATCGTACTGCTGCTGTTCGTAGGCTTCCGCCGTAGATTCTTCCGCGTTTCTATACTTTCGAAGCTCTCTTTCTCTATCCTCGCTCTCGGCCTCCAAAAAAGTAACGCGCTCCTTCATGGACAAGTAATTCTCTTCTAACGTATCGTACTTCTCGTCTGTCAATTGCAGTTTCCGTTCGCACGAGCGGTACTCGTTTTCCGCGTTATCGCATCTGTCGTCGGATTCTTTAAGTTTTCGCTTCAAATCTTCAATTTCATCTTCTTTGTCGGCCAGTTCGTCTTTCAAAGTCTGGATCTTTCTTTTGATTTGTTCCATTTCGAGGCAAACCCACAGTCGAGTACGTTAAGAGTAGTACAAGATCTAAAAATTTCGTCACAAATTTAATGGCAAGGTCAATACTCCGTGCGTAATTAATACAGACAACTGGCGACGGCAATGCAATCTTAACATATACGCGGCAAATACGATCTGTATATAATCAATTTCTGATAAATGATTTCAGGCGGGAAGAAACATTGACAATATCTTGTTACTTATATGATTGAGCCCCTCAAATACAAGGAAGACAAAAGAGTAAAAGCTACAGAATAGATAATAACACTCATTTTTGATCGGTAGCATTGTGTCTACGTTCAAAAGGCACATAAATGTGATTTCAGGCACACAAACGTGCAGGTAGTGTGTATTATATAAAAATGTGTACTATGACGTGGGTCCCCGGGTGACAAATACCTTGAATATGATATCAAAACATGTGAATTTTGACTTCAAATCATCGCTAATAATGCAATAGTCAATGGCAGTGCAGCATGAAACATTGGAATGCACACACACGAAACCAAGTCAACACAAAGTGGGACACATAACATTCATACCAGACATAACAAGAAGACTAAAGAAAATCATAATATCCATTTCTCAGTCGTTAATACTGTCACCGTAAGGAAACCTACATTTTATCGGCTTACACGAATGATATTTACACTTGATAATCTTGGTCGCAACGTTTCGACCTGTGACAATGTAGCAGATACGCGCATCAAACCCCAAAACGTAGTATAAGAAATGTACAGCATAATAATAAAGATTTGCTACAGCTTGCAATAATGTGCGCTCAAGAGATAATTTTCTAAATACTTGATAACATTTGACATCGCTAATGTATGGGGCAATGTAGCGGTACGCGAAAAATCAAACAGTCTAATAACTTTGATATTCAAAATCAACTATTCGAGATTTCATTAAAACATGTGTTAAACTGAGAATCAATCTTATCATCATAATGTAGGGGATAAGCTGCTCTTTTAGCATGCTCATTGCTCATCCATCAATGACTTCAAGTTGAGTGGAAAACAGCAACTTCTTTCTTGGTCTTGGAAACAACATGCCTTGCCATAGCTAGCTAGCACTGCCAAGCAAGTCATGAAGCTTTCGGGGCAGTGGTGCTTTTGTGGTGGTTAAGAACCACTGTGGATGACGAGTAGACCTGGGCAAAATGATACTGGCATTCGAATCTGACTCGACTATCAATTCTAAAAATGACATGTCTGTGGAGTCGTGATCAACCCACGGCAATGAAATAGGTATGGTCAGGAAAATCTCAATTATGTCAACAACTGTCATTGTAATCTTTGTGGTCCCACAAAAGGTACAGATTTCAACTGTTACGAAATTACGAAGCCCGACTCAGAAGCCTAATACTCGATTCAGAATCGAATCATTCAGGCACACAATTTTGCCCAAACCTACTTATAAATTATCGAAACGGGAGCTACCACCAGGTGAACATTTGATGTAAAATAGCAACACTAAAAGCGCAAGCAAGTTTTCCACAGCGACACTCTACATATCGCCCAATTCCTGCTCCAATACTTTGTATTCCTCTTCCTTTTCCGCAATCTTCTTGACGACGACGTCCAACTCGGAGGCAGTTTGGTCGTAGGTTCGCGTTATGGTATTCAACTCATGCTCCGTGGATGCCAGGAGAATCTCCGCCTCTTGACATCGAGCGGTCAGCACGGTGACTTGCTCAAGATGTTGATCTTCGAGCTCGGTCAATTCGTTCTCGGTGAGACGTTGACTCGCAATCTGACTCTGGACCTCCTCTAGAGATGCTTCTAATTCGTCTTTTCTTAGCTTCGCTTCCTCCAGACGATCGTCAATTTTATCCAATTCTTTTTCGGTGACTTGCAGCTTACGTACGACTTCCACGTATTTCGTGTCTGCCTGTTCCGCGATATCTTTTGCTTCCTTCAATTCGTAATTCTGTTGCTCTAGCGTAGTAGCTACCGTTTCTTCTGTATTCATGTATTGCAGCAATTCTTTTTCTTTTGTGTCGCGATCCAACGTTACTTTCTCAAGTAACTTTGCCAATTCGTCGATTTTATCTTGGGTAGTATCTAATTTGTCGCTCGTCAAATCGATTTTACGTTCATATTCGCGAACACGGTTCTCGGATTCATCCGCTTTCGACTCGTAATCTTTTAACAACAGTTTCTGGGACTCGATTTTTTCTTCCTCGTCCTCCAGAGCACTTTTGAGGTCTTGGATTTTTCTCTTTACGCCCTCCATCGCGAATACGGTTTAATTTAGAGGTATATATACGTTTTCAGGGAAATTCTGAAATAAAAGTAATTATGATTCAGTTTTTAAAGAGCAAAACCACCATGATTCACAGGGCGTAATAAAAAGGCTTCAAAAGTTGTCTTTTTTATGCCAAAAATCATTCATTTATACCATTACGTACATGACGATAAGGCATCAAACGTATGCAATCATCGGTACATAGCACAATGAATATTAACACTCATTTTCAGGCAAGAAAAAAATCCATTTCCATTAGCTGGTTTCAATAATACAGTATCTTTCAATAACTAGAATGCTTTGCACATATCAAATCATTCAAGTATTGAACATGAACATCATTCGATAGTCTTGTTGCCATATTTCCACACATTACATTACAAGTGGGGTAAATGTCTTGGAACAAATTGCATTAAATACTGTGCCACACAAATATGGAGACAGTCTTGTGCAAATATCGCACAAACGTGTAATAAATCTATGGAATATTAATACTACTTTTGGTCGTTCCTAAAACATTTCATCTCAGAAGAACCCTTTTGCGTATAATATAAAGACACTATCTTGAATTTTACAATACCAAATTAGCTGGATTTTTTGGCAATATGTTTACAAGTGGAATGTCTGTGGTGCAGGTAAATCAAAATGTACTATTCTCAGATTGTCATATTATCGGATAAAAACAATGGTAAGGCACAAAGCATCAAAAAAGTGCACTAATTCTGAAAAACACTTGCGTCAAGTCGAAGATTTCGGCCCAAGCGTGGCAGTGACTAGTTTTGCTATCATTCAAAGGGCATTTGGAGTAAATATCGCTGATATATGATACAATATGATACAGATACCAGATAACTACTGAAAGAGAGGGGCAAGATCTAATAAAATAAATACAGCACTAATCATGATATCGTCACATCAAGTCATCCGTAATGTAGCTAGCACATCAGATTGCAATATCATAATTATGATAGGTAGATATAGACGGATACAATCTAGTAATGTATAGACATTACACTATTACAGAAAATCTTGATTACAAAAAAACAAGGTGGGACAATTGGTCCGTTTACTCAAAAATCAAAGCAATTTTGGTGTGTCCGGAATTTGCATCTTATAGGAATGATCATGTACCACACGATAGGAAGTTCTACGTTATTGGCAGAGGAGGCAACGTGGTGGTATACTCATTTAGCTGGTTAACAATATATCTCACTATGAATAGAAATATTGAATCATGAGTCGCAGAGTTACTATATCTTCTGTGGTGAGAATCTTCAGATGTCGTTCAATTCTTTGAGCATTTCGTCATATGCATTACATACATCTAGGTATTCCTGTCTCTTAGTGTCCAACTGTTCTTCGAGATCTGCCGTGTCGTCCTCCGTCTGCTTGGCCTCTTTAGATTTAAGCGCAATCTCTTTTTCCATCTCTTCAAGCTTCACCGTCAATTTTTCGATCGTAGTCTCATGCGAGTCTTTTGTGTTGCTCAGTTTCGACTTGCTGGCCACCAGAGACTTGAGATCGCTATTGGCAGCATTTAAAAGTTCTTCGTACTCTTTATTTTGAGCGTTAATCACGTCTAACTGGTCCTCACTCTCGGCCAAGTCATCCTCAGCTTGTTTTAACTTACGGTATACTTCTTCATACTTGCTGTCAGCCTCTTCAGCCACATCCTTAGCTTCTTGGAGCTTGCAGTTTTGCTGTTCCAGTGTAGTAGCAGTGCTCTCGCCTGTGGACATGTATTTTTTGAGGTCCCGTTCTTTTTCATCGTGATCCGCTTCCGCATCAGCAAGAGCCTTTTTAATCTCAGCTAATTCTTCATCCGCTTTGTCTAGCTTCTCCTCTAGATCACCAAGCTCAAGTTCCGCGTCTTTCTCGTTTTTTTCCGCTATTTCCGCGCGATCCGCGACTTTTTCTACGGCCGCTTCCAAATCGGACAGCTCGCCTTTCTTGTTAGCTAATTCGTCCTTCAAGGTTTGGATCTTTTTCTTGATAACTTCCATCGTTAATCTTCGACACGCTCGCAACCGGGATAGAACGAAGTGAAAATAATACTGGCAATGTATCCGCGCAAAATTTAACCGAAACCTGTGCAAGCCGAGGACAAATACGGTCACAAAAAAACGAAGAAGGGCGGATCCCGACGCGAAAAAGGCCGTTAGAGTCGGGGCTTCCCCGGTGCGTCATCGGCCGGTTTCTTTTCACGCTTCGGCGCAAAAGTACGTCGAATCGCATATTTCGCGAATTACTGTGCGCGAAATGTAACCTTTCTGGGTCTGCGACACATTGATTCTGCTTATCGTGCTACCGTACGGATCAAACAGCGCGGCAATAGTTAAAATGTTCGAAATAAAATCGCTAGCGTAACCAACTAACCAAAGATGGATATTGGATATTGTGACCATAACCATTGAAACGTGCATTCCTTCCTTTTAATATACGATTGAATAGTATTTTCGTATTGAAATGAACCCGAATATAGCACAGCATTTTCGGATGACATTCGTCAGGGGTAATTATCAGCAACTAGTGGAAAATTGGAAAGAACATGGTGTATCAAAAATGTTATCCCAAAATATGACGTCCTTTTAATTCTAATTCTTGTGGTATTTATAGGATTGACCAAAATTGTTTACAGAAACAACTTTGATTCGTATGTCTGGGCATAGGCAAAGCTCTCTGGTCTACTAGAAACGAAGTGTATCCGCGTACAGCAGATTATTTAGAAACATCCGTGTTGATATACAACATACTCTTCAATTCGAAATTAGTTGCTAAAAATTACCCCCGACCAGTGTCAGCTGAAAATATTCAGGTTTATTTTAACATGAATATATTATGCAATTGCATATTGAAGTATCTCCTCTTCATATATTATTACTGATCGAAAAAATAGACCCACTGCAAAAACTACAACATTGGATTCTCCATATCATTGCCATAAGGCCCCAAGTGGGCCTGGATGTGCAACTGATAAATCGCCACTCAAAAGAGTCGGTGTTCTAAACATAGAAGTCAGGAGGAAGCTAGAAATTGACAAGTTCGTGTATCAGTTCCATTGTGGTCACAGTCCCTCTTATTTCAACGACTGCTTCACACCGGAGTCAAACGCACAACTAGGCTACTACACACGCGCGTCCTCGAAGACCCACTATAATATGATCAGGACCGATTACATCGCTCTATCACAGGGGTCGCAGCGGCGGCCGCGGGCCGCATGAATTCAATATCGGTATAAACTAGGCAACCATCGTATTAAAACTCTACGTCAGTACAACGCCGTGCTACTTAATTTAGGCAATGGACGTAGTGACAACAAAAGAAGTAATATTTTATCAAGGGAATACAAATAAAACAAAAAATCATTATCCTTAATGTCATTTATTTTGAAGTCTGAGCTGTGCACGATACTGGAAACGCTTTTAAACGAATAAGAACTCGATATTGGGGCTAGCGAGATACGTTACTAGCTGAAAGACCATGTTTCGCTCCCCCTTATCGTCATATCACAAAATGCAACCAGAATGCTAGCAANCCCANTGATAGACTTATCGCACGGAAGGTTATAACTTTTGATGAGAGAATTCTAAAAAATGAAATTAGGACTATACACAGAGCAATACCTATGAATTAGAGGTAAATCGCGCAATGCGCGAAAAAATGTTTCAGTTGACCGCAGCCTCGCGCTCCCTTCAAATGCTTTCGCGCCCCCAGTTTGAGAACCACTGCTGTATACAGTACATTGTACGATGTGTACATTGGTAACGGCGACAATGTGAGATGGCAGTCTACTCAAGAACCCTACTATCCATATTGGCAAATGCTAAGTCCGTCTGTTGTATAATCTGCTAGGCTAATACTTCGATGCTTTTCGCCACAGTAAGACATTATTTTAGCGACACAACGGTGAAGCGCTATAGCAGTACATCGCTATCTCGTCATGTCTTTTTAATGCAGACAAAATATATATCTACGCAGTTTTTGAAATATTTGAAACCGTATTTTTACTATAGACGCCTATACTATTGCTAAACGCTGCTGTCAAGTCTAACCTCGGGAATATAGTTCACGAGTTGTTACAGTGTACTTCACAGAATAATGGTACAGAGCCCTCTTGAATATTGTTTGATGTGCCTATCACCACTCGTACTGAGCTGAGACTCTCAAAATTGCATATAGAGCGAATTTTATCGGATACGGATGATTGCTTTCAATGCTATATAACTCGTTCGGTACTACAGTGCCATTATTTGATGTAAACGTTTCGGGTTATTTCAGGCGTTTGTTAACTCTGCGAAGTGGGTTATGGAATCACATAGCATGTAGCAAGCATTCTCCGTTTCATTCCGGCTGTCGAGAGATAACAGAGCTTTCAGTTGAAGTGTAACAATACAGGGAGCTTGTGGTTTCTATTGGGACTGGTATTGCTTCTGTTGTTATCAGTCATCAAACCATAACTTAGGTTTTCCAAGATTTTTTGAGATAGTTCATCTGAGATGATTAACAGGTGAATATGCATATGTATTGTAGGCTACATGTAGACCTACTGTAAAATTATTATGACTGTTGGAACTAGCAGGGCTAAAAGTAGTATCCGTTGTGAATGTCATAGTGGGGTAAATCTGGGCGTGAACCTTCTGTGCGGTTGGCAGACAACCTTGTCCCACGACACGATTGTGTATCGCGCGAGAACTCATATGATATTCTTGTCGTAAAAGTAATTCTTCGTCCGCAGAGCTTTCTTAGGAAATGCGCAGTCGTAACAGTTAACAGTCAACGTTTTCCTTGGTGGAATTCAGTTGCAAGTGCATATGTGGTCATTATACTGATGCGACTTGATGGTAGATAGTGTTTGGAAACGCAGATGAGCAAGCTTTTCAGTTAATAATTGAATATAATATAATTTGTGTCAAAAGAGAAGAAATATAAGGGCCACTGTAATTGAGGCTACGTGGAAGAACGTCACTACGTTTGCAGGGCCGCATAAAACACCATGTCTCTAGATTGATAACTCATCCCATCACGCTCGGAGAAAAGCTCGACCTCCACTCATCGCCTGAAGCTTGATTCTGAACAGGCAAAGGTCACGAATTTTGTCATTGGCAAACCTTTATTGGATAATTCTGTTTTTCCGGAAAATTTTGAGACAATAGATTTCGCGTCTTCGGAAGAGTCCGTTCACACTTTCATTTGGGTGCTTTGGATTCAACTTTTATCAAAACACGGTAACCAAATTTATACCCACAGAATGAGTTCGTGTACCATCTAAAATAGTACATTGAGCTGCTTAATCGATGTTTTAGCCCTGATTAGTCGACATGTTATTTTGTTGACGTCATGTTTGGGGATACGACTGTTGGTATACAATGTCCTTTCCCGTTCTCTGCTAGTTGCTGACGATTACCCCTGATGAATCTGAGCCCGATACATCCGGGGTCAGTTCAATATGAGTATACTATTCAATTGTTTAATGACTTTCTGTACTACCAAGAAGCTAATATATTTAACTGTAAAAAATCTCCATCTTGGATCGACCAGATATGTAACAGATATCGATTTTCCTCCTGACATTAGTTTTCGCCATTTTGGTGCATAGTGAGCATAGTATACTGCGTAATACCGGAAAGGTTGTGTGTACTTGTGAATCGAATGTACAAAGAATAAGAATAAGAATAAGAAATTATCCGTAGATATTAAAGGGACTGAGGATAAGACTATATAGCACTTGCGCTGGTCCGGATTGTGAATTTCAACCATTTCAATGTGGTTCACGAAAATATTTGAGAACCACTGTATTATAGCATAGCATTAAATGTTAATAAGCAATATGTTTCGCTTGGAGGACATTTTCCTTGCCTTCATATTTATTCTCAAATATTTACTCAGTTATTTGTTAGGTAGAGTTCAAACATTGTGACCCAATGGCAGCAACCGTATGGCTCTTTTTACAGACTAATACTTAATTCCGTACCTACAAGCTGACTGTTAGACTGTAGGCTAGTTGTTGATAGGTCAGTGATCATAGATTATAGCATCAAGAGTAAATTGAAGTTAGCCGATATGTAGGTTAATACTTTATCGTACGTAAATGATCAATATTGGCAGTACAGTTGAGGCGAATGATGCATAATAGTATGAGGTGATTTGACCATCAGGATAGAAAAACTATAGTACATAGTACACAAGTACTATTTCAAGCAAAAAAAAAACACATTGCAGAGATTTTTACGCCTATGCTAGATATTACTGTTTACCCATCGTGGACTTGTTGCTGGTTGTAAAAACTTGGCATTGCCCGCGCTCGTTATGCATGAATCAGAAATAGGCTTTTGGAAAATGAGTGAATCGGGGCCTGGGTAAATTGTAGTGAAATCGTAACTTATGAATTATCAGACAGGGATGTTAGCGACTGGCGATATCGTACTCAAGGTAGAACTATTGTTGTGTTAAAGCAACAATAGGGTGGTTTTGAGGTACACTACCTGTCAAATTTGGATTGGTTTTCTTTCCGTAACGATTACCACAAAACTTGAAAGATACACGTGCGAAATCGACATGGGTCTGAACTGGCGTGGAGTTATGCTGTATAGAGTGTATGGCTCTGATCTACTAATATACTTTTGACGCTCATTACGTAAGGAAGTTAATATTTGCTTTGAGTTGAGCAGCATTAACTGTAATTCAAACCGCACTGTCAGCGATTCAACTCGTGAGTGATGCGAGGTTATTGTTCAGCGACAGTGATACAGGCATTATGTAATCGTGCTATAAAGATTTGTTTCCCGAGTGGTTGCATTTATGTAAAAAGCAAACATCCTAACATAACAAAAACAGTAACGATGATGTAATGGGAACGTAACTGTTACCATGCAGTGGTTCTTTTAGCCATTGTTGTCTGAGCCAGACTCACGTATGATTTGTGGCGATACGATGATCTTTGCAATCATTGGTTGCAGGGAATACCGCCCGATCAGCAGTCGAATGTAACGGTTGCGGTGGTACGTCGTGCGTAGAGG
>ATSW01014275.1:0-14083 GCA_000444245.1 Botryllus schlosseri | reverse complement strand
GGAATATAGGACGATTTCGCGCCCCCTTATCGTCACAGCACAAAACGCAACCACATTGCTAACAGACCCAACGGATTGTTCACTTGCATGGAAGGTTACGACTGTGGATGAGATATTTTGAAACATGAAATTCAGACTATATACAGAGCAAGAATTATGAACTAGAAGTAAATCGCGCGGAGCGCGAAAAATTTTATCGTTTAGCTCAGCTTCGCGACCCCCTTTCAGATGCTTTCACGCCACCCAGTTTAAGAACCACAGTCTTAGAATTATCATGGTGAAATATACTAAGAAAAAGTTTAATCAAGTCCTTGCATTAATTCGATTTTTTGTACGCATTTTATCAATATTTTAAAGAAGTTTCCATTGACGCTCGCGGGCCGCACAGATCGGTGTTGCGGGCCGCATGCGGCCCGCGGGCCGTAGTTTGCCCACCCCTGCTTTAGCGCCTGGTGGTGTACAAACTGCAATATATTTGTAATGTTGAACGTCTGTGTTTACAACGATTGGTACAGAAAAGATATCTATTTTGAAACAGGTCCACAGCGCTAAAAAAAGGTTCTCCACAAACATTTCAAATATGACAACGCAGCCTCACTACAAATAAAAATGGGCCAATAGGCCTGCACAAATGCTTATTATGGTGGTTCAATTGAACATTCCCCACTGCATTACCAATGTTGCTCGCTATGAAATGATGTTGTTCAATACGTTACAAACTTCATAGAGTATTGTGTGATCATTTGGATCAGGAACTTATGCTATCTTAAGATCGCGTCTAGTTATTTCGGGAAACTGGCAGGACATTGAGATGATGATAGATAGATAGATAGATAGTCTTTTATTCGTCACATCAATAAATAAAGAAGTATACGAAACAAATATTGCGGAATAGACTGGGAGACGACGAGGGGCCGTTAGGCCTTCAGAGTCAGTCGCCACCCGTTTGGAGTGTTTGATGCATACATAAATAATTACGTGAAACATATATATTAAATCACACACATATACGTAGAGTCAACATCCAGTAAATATATGACTAACGACACGATATTAAGCTTTAATAAAGGTGTAATAAAGGATAACATTAGAACAAGCATTGCGTAAAAGAAAAAAATCAACAGTACGTTTGGAGTAGATAATTTTTATATTTTTTTTTAAACTGCCATGGCGGTATTGGTATCAGCTCTGCAGGGAGATCATTCCAAGTTTTCGCACCGACAAAATGTAAACTATTGCGGGATGAAGATCGGGACAGGAGAGGCAGCGAAATAGAATTTCTCGATATCTGTCTAGTTTCATAACCATGAGTTTTCGCAAAAGTTGTAAAATGTGAATTAAAGTATGACCTGTTTGTGTGGAAGATGGTGTGCATCATCTTTGCCGTCTCGTACTGAATTAGGTCGGCAACTCTGAGTATACCATGACTTCGATATTCCGGGAGAATTCGTTGCCTGGGAGGTAATTTACTAATGACACGAAGAGCCTGGTTCTGGAGAGTTTTGATTTTTGTAAGGTTTGTTACATTTGTATGTCCCCATATATTTATTGCATATTGAAGCTGAGATTGAAAAATAGCAAAATACACTGCGCACAGTACTTTTTGTGGCATTAGATATTTCAATCGTTGTAGCATGCCCGTAGCCCTTGACAATTTTGAGGTGACTGAGTCGATCTGAGGTTTCCATGACAATTTCGAATCGACAAGGATTCCAAGATAGCGAACGTGATCAGCTGGGTTAATGATTGTTTGATTGATTCTTACAGAAAACGGATTGTTTTTTTGTGAATTGTAATTATTAAATAAGAGAAGTTGGGTTTTACTGGGGTTGATGGAAAGTTGATTACTTCTCATCCAATTACAGATCTTTGTCATTTCATTAGATGTCAATTCTTGCAAGGTCTGCAAGGATGTTGAGGATGCTGAGAAACAGGCATCATCAGCGAATAGGACGGTTTTCAGAGAGGAGACCTTGCTAACATCATTGATATATATAAGAAATAATAAATGATAAATGATAGTTGAAAAGGAATGTACCTACAACAAGTACCATATAAGCAGTTGAGCGACCGCAACATTCACTCAACTAACAGCCTGACTTCATTGCTATATCTCTATACCTTTTCCAGCGAGCGTAAGACCTTGCGACACCACCCCTTCCAACACGTATTGTCCTTCGATGAGTATCGCGTCGCCGCTGAGATGCCCGTGAGAAAACGTACCTACGCAGAAGATGGTAACAACAAAATTTGTCTCAGTCAGGTTATGAAAGTCAGAAAGTCACAATCTCGAGTACAAATTCACATACCTAAACTGTAAAGGCCGTCGAGAGTAACCAGGATGCCAGAACCGTTCCGTTCATTCTTAGTCCACATACCGATATATTTTTCACCTCTGCGATTCAAAACATATTTAAATGACTTCAAAGGCGAACGCAACCGAGATTACGTACTTTGAGATGTTGTCTTCCACGCCAAACCCATTTCTTTGGTCATTGTTCCAGGATCCAACGTAAACGGAGCCTTCTGTCACCGACCCAGTGCGTAAAACACCATGGCCGTCGCGAAGACCATTTTTGAAAGAGCCTGGGGACAAGTGAAACGTTATCGGATTTGGATCCGATTTATATCTACTCGGGTTCGTGTCAATTCAGTTTATTTAAAATTTCCTCAAAACACCACAAGATGAAATGAAAACATAGAAAGAAGTCAAATTAACTTGGTAGTACTCTCTCAATCAGACACCCACCTCACCCTAAGAGATGTACACACCGAATGTAAATTAACAGAAGATAACATAAAAAGAACACGCCATGAAAATCAAGTATTTTGTGTCGGTATGTGAAGTTGATAAGTCAGATTGTGGTATGGTTATATCGAGTGAAGAATAGTATATAGAATTCCACACTAATTCGTTGAAATAATATAACAGAGAACAAAAATTCTTGTATTTTTTGCGTCATTTCAACTTACCTTCGTAAACCTGCGTCTTGCTGTACCATAATTTGCCTTGTCCGTCCATTTTACCGTTTTTCCACCAGCCGTGATACCGCAACATTGTTTGGTCGTTGGCACCGGCGTTCCATTCTCCATACCTAGCGGGAGAATTGCCTTTCATTAGAGGGAAATATTTGTCGAACGTTCAATCGCAATAATAGATTTAACAAAGCCATCGGCAGGTAATGAGCTTTGGAAGTGCAGGAAATAAAAACCGAATATTGTTAGTTTACTCACTAAAAGATTTATGACAAAATCTCATCGCATCGTGAACCACATTTCAAAATTTAGCATTAAAGGGGCAGTACTCTTTAAATATGATTAGGTCTCAAATCAATAATGTAAGTGCGAAAAACATTTTGACGGCAGTCATTTTCCTCAGAAAGCCACCGTGTTCGAACTGCAGCTAAAAGATATTCACGGAAAGTACCGTTCCAGTAATCGATCTCTGTGATATTGAGTCCCTTTGCGAAATTACGCAAAGGAATTTCTTCACCGTTGCACCTTCTTGATGAGGTAGGGGAAGAAATTTTAGAAGGTTATCGGGCTGTATTATATTATTCGAAAAAGATGTGAAACTTGGTGGGGTTAAGAATGCTAACGAACGGAACCATTACCCGTGTTCTTTGCCGTCTTTAAAATTCCCTTTGTACGATTTTCCGTCTTCCCAGGACGTCTCGCCTTTGCCGTTACGTTTCCCGTTTAACCAAGAACCATCGTAAGTGGCGCCTTTCAATTCCACAATCTTGGCGTACGTGTAACTTGCGTGCCGAACAACGGGCGGCGGTCTGCAATCAAAAAAGGGGTCAGTAATGAATCAACTCTACTATTTCGAAGCACTCGAGTAGGTTTTGTCTGCCACAGTCTATATTTTTTAGGCTTCCCAAGATATAAATTATAATATGATCGGCGCAATATAACGACCCAATATTTGCCCTGTGACGGTAGCTTTCATTCCAGACCAGTTGTGATAAAATTTTCACGCAATTTTTCACTTTCAAGGGCAACTACCGGGTATTCGTATTGCCCTGTTTAGATTATAATTTATATTTTCGGAATCATCGCTACGGTAGCTTTCGTTCGAAATTAGTCGTAATATGTTTTGCGGCCACGCCGCCATCAACATCATTCCTAGAATATCATTACCATATCCGCGAGTTAGTTATCTATAGTAAAACTGCGTATGGTCATGACCATGGGGTGCGCTTTTCGGCGCGCCAAAACTCACCTATGATATTGCTTGCTCTCGTGGCTAGGCGAGATTTGCTCATCGCCGCGGAGTGCTGAATTGATCGCGCGGTTTATTGTCGTTATCCACTGCGTCTTGAAGTCGTTCTGCCTGGCGGACACGGTAAACTCTTCCTCAGGAGTGACGACCTTTATCTCGTAGCTGCACAATGGCTCTCTTTAGAATTCTGCGCAGCATTCCCGATCAGGAAAAGCGCGATACTTACTTGACTTCCGTTTCGTCCGCTATCAGCGAGCACCAAGTGGTTTGTAGGTGGTGCGTAAATATAGATCCGTTGTTGATTAGAACCAACGCGTCGTTGAAGAGAAGAAACCAGTTTGAGCTGAAGCGACCTGTTGCAAAGCAGAGCATCAGCAGGACAGAAAAATACGTCAAGTCTGTTGCGCGAATTCCAAAAAAAAATAAGCCGAAGTGGTTGTCAACCTTTTTGACCCTGCAGACCGGAAAAACATCAAAATAAATGTTGCAGATCGACAAACCTTCAGTAATCAAAATCAACCTAAATTGCAACCCGATTGTTCATTTTCTTTTCATAGAAATGAGAGTTTTCTGTTTGCTAGCCTCTATTCTACTGCATAATGTCGCTAAATTGCACTGTTAAAATTTAACAAACTTCATTTAAAAGTTTCCATATGAGTTACTTTCAAACAGTCCGTACAACACTGCATAGCATTGAGATGAAAGCAGACCATGAAATCTACATTAGGACCCCCTGCAGAAAAATATGCTTCAGAAATCGAAATCAATTTAAAATTTGATGTTTCATTTTTCTAATCAATGGACAAGCACCCGATTTCTTGCATTTAAGTCCAAGATATTTGGCAGATCAGACACTTGCCACGGACCGGTGCCTGAGAACCACTCGTCTATAGTGATAGCGATTGGGCCCTTTCAGAGCCTATAATTCTAATGCATTGCGTATTAAGAAATGCTGTGCTTTTAACAGGCGACATAGCTGTTTCGGAATGAAAATTGCTTGTTGATGTCATCAGATAAGCTCATTTCTCTTACTGTCTTTATGTTTGCAGAAATATGAATTCCAACTAACCCCACATTGAAATCAAAATTAAATGGATCTACTTAAAATGTGATGAATATGCCTTGGGTGTTTCTGGAGTATTAGCAGCCAATGGAAAATAATCTTTTGAGTGGAAATTCTGATGTAGTAACATGAGATAGGTACAATACGAATGAAGAAACAAGACTAATTCGATTACCGATTGATAAGCTTTTGAAAATTGGCAGTGTGGATGAGCCCAGCTATGCAGAGTATGTCACAGCATAGACGTGCAGAAAATCTAAATCTTCCAAATCTTAGAAAACTTCTAGGCTTTTTCATCGCTTACGCAGGTCTCATGGCGTGGAGCCTAGATAAACCTTCGACACTGAGGTAGGAATTCTGGAGTCGAACCCATTGGTGTTGCAGCTATGGAACGTAACGCTACCCTAACTTCTATGCCTCTATGAAAAACCATTCTCAGACATCAACCTAGTCGTTGGTCATCAAGAGAAATCTTGACTATACTGTCACCACTTCATCTCATTTCATTGACACAAACATTATGTAAGCCAAGGCACAATTCTAGACACAAGTCTCGTGGAAACGAACGAGGTAAGCTCATCAATGGCGGAAAAGAAATGTGAAATAAAATCCTCAAAACGATACACCGGATGAAAATATTCCCGGTAGGTTTATCAGAGACCAATTTCGCTGTGACCAAACCATCAACGTTTCACCCCCTACTTGAATTGAGATTGTCGAGCGGCACTTGTTTGCTGTGTAATATCAGATATCTGCCGCGTTTCTTCAAGTTATCGGCGATCTGCTTCATTTTGTTTGATTTGAATTCGTTTTTCCAAAGGCGCCTGTCACAAAGAACGGAATGATCCGCGGGTGCCGCACGCGAAAAGCGATGTAAACCTACCTCGTGTCGTTCGCCGATTGAAGTTGGTTATTAATTCCGGTCCAGAGAGTATTCCACTTTCCGGCGAGGCCTTCCACAAATGTTGACAGGGGAATGTTCTTGAGAGAGAGAGAAAGAGAGAGAACAGCATCAGATAGAGAAAATAGAGTGAGTAACGCTGCGTACAACAACGATTCGGCGCATGATTTTGTGAATATACTCAGAAGTGGTCGGTAATGAAGTACTTGTACTTTTTCTAAACACTCGTGTACCCGAGTAGAAATTTACTAAGTTACTTTGAGTTCTGCTTGAGAAGCAGCTGTGGCTAGTTTAACCATCTCTGAATATACACATAGGGCTGAGCACAACGATTTTACTGTTTGAATCTCATCATTGATTGAAATACCCATGGCTTATTCATATTACCCAATTTCTTTGAATCCTTTCCAGCAATAACGTCACACCAATTGCCAATCGAAAATTTTTTCGATAAAGTTGTTCACAAGTCGCAATGGTTCATGGTAATACTGGATTTTTCACGATCTAACAATACTAATTTGTATCGTACACTACATCGCAAAACTAAAATAATATTATGCCTTTTGCACCTACCTCTTCAGTTAGACTCGCAAAGTTCTTCAATATCGACGCATACTCCCTAAGCCTGAACGCCGGAACTTGCAACAATTGCAGAAAGTTTTCCGACGCAAGCGAGCTTACTCTTCGCTCTCCCAGAAGATTCTGCCAGAAACAAAGGCTCAGTCGTCGGTGCCACGTACAGAACGAAGAGATGCTCACCTTAAATAACAGTGCAATATTGTCTTTGATGAGAAATTTGGCTTGTTTCACGCTCAATTCTTCGCATTGCTCGAAAAATCCAAAAGCTATCAAGTCGTTTAAACATATGAAGTACCTGAAGTTACAAGAAAAAATGAAACAATTTTAACGCTTTGTAGCGACACGTCTAAACTATTACGCAACTCCATGGGATATCACAGCACAGAACACATCACAGACATTTCGACCCTCTTCAGATGATTTTTCACTTGTCATTAGTTCGGGGTTCGCGGCGATGGCAACGCTGCACATCGCGACAGCCAGCGTGCAATAAAGCAGTCGCAAAATCACAGATCACGCAGCTAACCCTCGACGAACCAGAACACTCACTTTTCAAAGGATTGCAGCAGATTATGGGTCATATAAGAAAAAGTTGATTCGTCACAGTGTCTTCCACAAACGACAAAACGATTCATTTGCACAGTGTTGAGTCCGATATGATATGATAAACGGCCGAAAAATTCCAGCAGACTTGCCAGGACGCCGGCGTACTTGGTGCTCTCAAGACTTTTATACAGATCTGAAGAGAGTACAACGATAAAATAAAAGCCCTGTTCCGTATTTACACGCTGACTATCAATATGTTAATTACAATACACTTTGTTAAACTACTTCGGTACTTTCCAGTCGTCAGTTTTATACTTCTACATCAAGCGGTTTCAACATGTCCAAACTTCCACTAGCAATTGTGTAGAAATTTCAGACATTACTTGAACTTATACTCGAGTGTCCATATATTACCATCTATCTACATTATCAGAAGCTACACAATTACACGAATGGCATGTAAATATTGGGATTTGGGAGCGTAGCGTTATGGAATCACAAAACCCAATCTATTACAAATAACTGAAACAATAAGTTGAAGCAGAACGAACAGGAATACAATACCAACTGTAAGAGTGCACAGAGAAATTAGGACACGCCACGTAAAAATGAAAGTTATTCCACCGGCACAAAAACTCACCAGAAAACTTCAAAGGCCTGAGAAAATCCGTCTTGATCAGAGTAATCTGACGGTAAAAGCTTCTCTCCGACTTGGCCAGAGCACGTAGAGACAGTCTGATGTCTGAAAAGATGGAAGGCGAAATCGTTAACAACCAATCAGTATAACCAGGGCCAAGACTCAAATTTATCCAAAACTGCAGCACACACTCAAAGCAAGGGTTAATTGGTCTGACATCGCTACAACAGCAAAATCGCAGGTCAGAAAGATTTGATTCTAACCCGAGTATTTGACCTACTACAAAAACATACCTATGAGGATGATGTAGTAATGTATGCTCTTTATGGCCACAAGGAAAATATTCCCAGATACATCTCATAATTTGTAGTTCTTGACTATTAATATTTCATTTCGTAGCACGAGGATCAATAAAGTACTTAATAAGATGTTGTTTCCATGAATATTCAGAGCCTTGTGCAAAATGATGTGGATGCTGTATTACGACCAACCAAGGTTTCAAGGCTTCAGAGACAGGAAGAACGTCTTGGAACTATATATCTCGCAGGTAAAATAATTTGTAGTGTCACTGGGCGCATAATTTAATTACTAGAATAAATTGACTCTCACTACTGTAATGGAATCAGTACAATTGATACTGTACTCAGATTTAGATTGTAATGTACGGCGAAATTATAAGTATCTCAACCTGAAGGTACTTCTTCACTCAGGCAAGTCGAAACATTTGAAGGCCCAGCCGCTATGTGACACTGAAAGCCCATTTTACTCGAAAAATGGATTGGCCGCAATTTCCAATGCTCGAGCACGCCTCCACCCAAACCACCTGCAAAGNATCAAGCCATTAGACAAGGAACCGCACACAAAATGAGGCGTACCTTACCCTTCAGCGGATGAGACTGGGACGTATNGCTGGGTCCAGAACCGCAAGCCANAACGCTGGGTTCTTCGGATACTCCGTCCGTTAAAAACAAGGAATGGCTTCTGCCGGCGGCAATGTCCCAGACGCAGTACTTACAGTCGATCTAAATAGTGCACCGAAATTCAGGTATATATNAATTGTAAGGTATCTATGCCGATCTAGTTAACTGCTTTTATACGCTCCCTAAATTGAGAGGCACACCAAATGGAAACGTCACCTCCTCCAACATTACATGCGTACAAACATAACCAGTACAGCACTTACACTACACTCAGGACACACACAGTCTCCCTGTAAATGTTCCAATGCATAAATATAGCTTTNCCTGATTCGATTTTTGGCCTGGCAATGCTTGAAAACCGCACACACCATATTCAGGAAAACCGCGAGAGAAAGCGGTACACTACTGGCAACAATCTTGCCATGAACACTCGATAGTTATGTGTATCACTTGTCTTCTCAACGTCATTCACCAAGATTTATCAGCACAGCTCTTACTCGGAATAAAAATCTATTGAAANACCTCCAACCGTACCTTGACAGGATGNCTGTTGTTAGAATCTTCGCGTCCCAGCTGGCCTTGTAGGTTTTTACCCCACGAAAACATCTCAGAATTACTTGTGAGGGCCAAAGAATGATACGAGCCACACGCGACCTTGACCACACCGCGGTGTGTGAGAGATTTCACGCACGTCGGTTGAAATCTGAATNGCATTTGAGCTTTTTGAGACGTTAAACTTGGCGACCAAGCACACTCTACCTGTCCAATGAGTCCGCCATGCCTAGCTGTCCATCGTCATTGTTGCCCCAGGTCCAGACCTCGGTACGTAGGGTGAGCGGGACAGCGTCAGNTTTGTCTGTTTGATGTGAGGCGGGGCTGTTGTATCTCAATGGATCTCCCAGTAAACTNGCGTCTGGATTAGAACATAGGATTGGCACTTCCATATTTCCCAGGGACAAGCGACAGAGACTAAGTACAGAACAGAGGTGGTNAGTAACAAAGTATTTCTACTTTATCTGGAGTACTCGGGTATGTTTTTAGATCAGGGTCAGCCAACCTGTGGCCCGCAAGGTGATTCTAGAAATTAGTCATATTATAAAAAATAAACTACCCAGGTAATTTATAATGAACTTGCAAGGATAAGCAAAAATTTAATCAATCTGACTGTGAAATTCGGGTTGTTGATGACTAAAATATCAGTTCCAACACATTGGCGTAGCCAGGGGCCAGACACATTTTTCGTAGATCTTTGTGTACGACCATAAAGTANAANATGTCGCGGCAGATTTGCTCGACTTGAAATTTTTCTTAGCCCGTCGCGCAATTCATGGTCACTCGATTTCTTGCTANTAGTATTGGTACCCCCCTGAAAATTGAAAAATACTCCCAATTTACAGAAACGAGTCCAACTATATTCGCAATTATTAGAGAACGTGCCGTACAACATGCAACTTCGCCTCAGCACTCGCAGAAAGATCGTCGGCGATAAAACCTTCGCACAAAATTACAGCTCTGGGGATAACATATTTCAAACTACTCCATATCTGCTGTCCCATCTNGTCGCCTAGTTTTAGGCCTACTCCACAAGTAAACTACCATAAACTACCATCAGCAAAATCAGATCTCTCAGTTCATAAACAACGTCATGGTACCAATTCAAAAACAGGGGTAGTCAGTTAGCTAAGCGGGTCAATTTTTACACCTCATGGACTTGACACATACAAACTATTCATGATTCAGACCAAACTTGAATCANTTCCTACGAATATTCCTAGTTACATACCTTCGATTCCGTTTCTGTCTTCAGCTTTTTCTGCGACGACGGAGAGCACTCGTTATTGAACACCGCGGGCTATCGAGACAAACGTGTGATTACCTTTCAGAAGAAAATCTTTAATCGGAGTGACACCCTCGATCGCTGAACTTTTGATCCACTCGATACGGTCCATGACGCCGCTGACCACGTTTTTCGAATAGGAGGTCAAAGGCGACAGCAGCTGGTTGTCCGTTAGGGAATNNGTAATCTACATTGAATAGTATTGAAATAANATGAAAATANGAAACATCAATNTGTGACTTCTTTATTTGCACCAGTTAGTGAAGCAATATATCCTGAAATATGTCCAATTTCATTTCCAGTAANCTCAAAATAGTGGGTATCAAATACTTTTAGCTATTTATAAGTACAACTGTGAAATTTCTCATAAATCCCAGACTACAAAAGGATGACAGGATTGCAGTGTGAAGCATGGCTTCAGAAATCGCGCGAGTGAATTACTGTGGCTGAGCAAACAGTCCCATGGAATTTATGCATGATAAACCGTTTTCGTCCAGCTTGGTGAAATCNACGTTGATTTCGTTCCAATGATAAGTATCAACCATATTCCATGGATCTACCTTATCTTTGTACGGTTTGCTAGGTACACACGACTTATCAGAGTTTTGTGGATCTGTGTCATGCTTGATTCGAGAAGCCGACAGTGGTGCTGGATCGGATTTGGATCCAGTGTTCAGAAAACCGCTCCACTCCACACGTGCAGAAAAGGCTAACGTGACATGGAGTGTTCAGAAGTGTGGGACCCATCANTTAAAGTAGCATTATGGCCTACAGCCAGATTTATTATAGAGAATTATATCCTGGAAATAGTAGTGAATTGAATGCCTCATTATTATGNTAATCGCATTTTGAATACTGGTAGTAACATGTGGAGTTNGTGCATTTTTTCTTGTCGCTCCAAACTTCGCTTACCCTCTCCGAGAGTGTTTTCTTCACGGNGTCCGTTCCTTCGTCAATCTTTGGCAGGTTTTCACTTGATTNCGGTGGTTCNTTTGAGTTTACGATGGGCATTGAATCGAGTGAGCTCTCGTCCGGCGAGAGTTGTTTCAAAAATGCCAACGCCGATTCCGTGTCCTCAATTTCCAAGCCGCTAACTAAGAATGCATTTACGTAGGGAAGGGATGATTAAAATGAGCGATTNAAAATTCGTAGAATAGATTCAAAATCAATTCGTTCTAGTATAAAAAGGCTTCTAACAATATTTCTGGTATTCCTTCCCAACTGTTTATATAAGGGTATGAGTTTTCAGTGCTCGTAGNCTGCTTGTAATGTCCTGAGGAATAAATTTGCATGAGAAAATCTCAGGGGTTATAGCACTGGTCTGGTAACCTGCAGGTGGCCGGGAGAATATTTTCAAAATTTACCAAGGTAGGAGGCGTAGCCCGCCGAGAAAAAAAGAGTTAGAGGTAAAANAAAACCGGGGAGAGGATGGATAATTTGAAAACAGACTATGTTACAAATCCAAATTAATTTATCGGGTTAAATCTATGTAGGCATACTAATGCCAATGCAACAATCATTACATAGTCTTGCCCGTGTTAACATATCTACAAGCATAAACATGCCAGTTGGCAGTTAAGGCATATTAAAATATAAATTTCGATAGATTTTTAGCCAATTCAATTCAGTAATCTTATGTGAAAAATGACTTACTCACAGGGCAGGGGAAGCAAATCACAAATAAACAGATTGTTCTCTCCAAGAAAACAACAAGGGGTGTTAAAAGGGGGTAGAGGGTTCTCCAATTCGACCCCCTGTCTACGCCACTGNAAGGTAGCATCAATTTATTATTATTCATTATATGAATATAAGCAGGTATATTTTCNATTNTCGCATGTCACAATAAGAACTCGAAGAGAAATTTAGAAATAATTTCGTTTGCTGGTCAGACTACAAGCGAGTCAGCGATGACATTTGTTAACATGCCTGACAGAAAAAAAGCCATTGCATTTTTCATTCAAAACGTGACAGCAACATACAAATATTTGGCAACAGCCATTTCCTTCAGAAAATCACNGTATTCAAACTGTAGTTGAAATATTTTTATNATATGCACCATTGCACTCAAGTTCAGTTATATAGCCCATCTCTGTGGCATCGCGATCACTCGTCTTCGTTCCTTAACCCGNTGNGAAATTTCTGGCATGCATTTCTTTACTGTTGCACTTTCTCAAAGCAACCTACGTCTTAGTCCCATTCTTCTAGTAATTGTTGGAAAATATGTGATGNATCACCCACTTTGCATCTTCTTGGGTACAACACTAGCAACAGCACGGACTCTCATTGCAACTTGCAACATCTAAATATGTATNATCATTTTATCATCATACTGACCGAGTTTCAGTCGTACGCTACCATAGGCCCCCCTTTTAAGACACTGATCACCATCGTTCAAACGGAAATATGACGCAGTTACCTGAAGACACTGGCAGAGTCATCCTAGACTTGCAATTATCCATAGACACCAAAGACGAGCAGCTCCCAGTCGAATCCGATAACGAGAAAACATCGCCGTTGCGAGGGCGGTCCGTAGNCTGTTCCTGCTTTTGAGGAAATCCATTTCCACGGCCGCTATCAAAGTGAATATCCAGACTTTTCGACGGCGATACCCTTTTCCCAGGATTCGCGTTCCCGGCTTCGCTCGCTATTGGTGTCAACTCCACTTTTTCGATATTGGAACGCATCTCCAGGCTACGACTCGACGCCGACTTGGTAATGGGAATGGCCAGCGAGGTGGGTGGATGTACGGGTCCGTTACCGTTTTGTCTACGGGCCGCCAGAGAATTGGACTTTTTGAAGAACGGCAGCGATGACGAGCGATTGTGAGTTTGAAACCTTTTCTGAATAGGCAGAAAATATAGTAAGACCTCTTTCTGGCCAGGTTNGTTAAGTAATCTAAAAATAGAAGGCTACATTGAGCTTAAGCCATCTGCTTAAATCGTTTTGTTGGCGCTTCTTCGATATACGCCCGGGATCAAAACAGTCTTTCACATGACACCAGCAAGTGTCTCCCATGAACACGATACAATTTTATAAACGTCAAAATAATTTTTTTTTACTTCGGAGAGACGGATATTAGGGTTGGATGTNGGTTAGGGTCAAAGTTGGGATTAGGGTGTCCCAAGATTACGGTTGGGGGAGGGGGATATTAGGGTTGGAGGAGAGGGGGACATTGGGTTTAGGGGAGAGGGGAATATTCGGGTTGGGGAGAGGGGAATATTAGGGTTGGATGTGGGTTAGGGTTTCCCAANATTACGTTTGGNNNGGGGNGNGGGGAATATTAGGGTTGGATGTGGGTTAGGGTTTCCCAAGATTACCGTTGGGACGAGGGGGATATTAGAGTTGGAGGAGATATGGTATTAGGGTTAGGAAGAG
>ATSW01014269.1:0-18513 GCA_000444245.1 Botryllus schlosseri | reverse complement strand
AAACTGATACATAAACTTGGCGATTTCTAGTTTCCGCATATCTTCTATGTCGCATCGCATCACAGTGAAACGCGCTATCGATTTTGGAAACCGTCACTGCTGTAGCGAGCGACGATTGGGCCGATACGTAATGCGGAGCAGATACATTCCTTTACTGATGTAGCTGGTCTGAATTTTCCATCCATACCTGCCTTAAATTGGGGAATGTGATAGCTACTTGAATCAATCAATCAGTCAATCAAGTTTATTAATATTTTCATCGTTTCAAAACATCACAAGACTGCGATACAATGAAAAGATAGGAAGGTGTCGAAACAACTTGGAGTAGCCATTAAGATCAGACACCCACCTTAGCCTAGGCGAAGTAAATAAGAGGCATGCACACTGAATGAAAAGTAATGCAGAGACTCAAGCGACAAAATGGGGTGGCATGTGGCGGAGGGCAGTGGATTGGACGAGCAAAGGACCATAGAAAACCGACATTAGAACCATAAATAATCTATTTTTGGGTTTTCCTTTCATCCTTTTCGTAGAGAAATCTGTATTAAATCAACTAAAATAACATAATATTTCATTTAAGGAAAAAATGAAATATGTATTGTGGAATGTAGAATTGTAACGGCTCTCGTCGACCCGCTTTCCTTGCTGATGTTGTTATTCACATCCTTGAGTATATTTATGTGGTACCTTACGCGCGCGCATGTGTGATTGTGTGTGCGTGTGCGGGAAGAGGGTCAGTGCCTCACCAGCCATGAACCTCACCACACGTCACTGCTTTCTAGTCTGTATTATTGACCCTTATCAGCGCTGATTGATAGATTTATATAACGCTAATTTCTTTTCGCTTTGAATCATCTGTGACTGCATAGTAGAGGCGGAGTTGAGAGCATTTAAAAGTTCAACCATATGTTGAAACAAAAGCATTTACGGTAGCAAATCTGGTAACTGAGGCATCAGAAAATATCGTTTTCGGCACTTGACTGCGCTGAGGGTATTCTTGTTTCAGGCGTTTTTAGCTTTAGTCTTTAATGAAGTTTGCATTAATACACTTCCAACACCGAGAAATTCACGCAGTCAATTTCTTGGAAGTCAAGCAGCATAATTGCAATAGTCAAGTAGATACCAAAGCTGAGTAGCCAAAGAAATACAGGAAAATGGCAGTCAAGTAACGGCCAATATCTGGATCTATCCTTTATCCCAGAACAGTGGTTGGTTCTTAACCGGTATTCCACTGATGACTCTGGGTTCCACGAATCAATCTCAGGGGCTCCATGAAGGTCAAGACACACGCTCAACTCAATCATATGATTTGTAATGATACGCCCACCTTGGCCATCATTGGTTGCAGGCAATTACAGCGCCCGATCAGTAGTCGAATTGTAACTGTTGTGGATCGTGCGCAGTGGCGTACGCAGGAGAGGTTGGGTTCGAAATCTAAACCCCGACCTTCTGAAACGCCAATTCTGTCTCAAATATTTATAAAGTCATTTGTAATAAAGCAATTTGTATCACGTTGTTGCGTTTCCACCGAACAAATACGATGAGACTTGTGTATTGTTGTCGTTTTTTGTTATTATGACTCAGCTAAACTTTGTAGCTACGCGAAGGTTTGCAGATTAGCGTAAGTGTTCCACGAGTACTACAGGTTAAGGGCCACTGTCTTAAATATTTCACGAAATCAGAACGAAGCGTAAGACTGTTTTCCTCTCAATGCACTATCACGTATTCTTTATCAGTGCTTCCCAATTTTTTTCATTTCGAGACCCACTTGAACCGCAATGTTTCATTGTGCACTTTGAGATATGACCGATCACATGAGAACGTATTTCAACGTACAATGAGTCGCCTGAGAGAGGCCCACATGTGAAATCACGCGACAATTTGAGAATACGAGTGTATCAAGCTGACAAGAATGCTCGTAATAGTGGATTACAAACGAGAAAGCTGGTATTCCGGTAGTAATTCGTCGTTTACGTCGAGCATAAAATGGTCCCGAGTATATTGTTTGACGATAACAATCAGGCAAGATACCATTTTCCAATCAACGTTCGCATTTTCAAGACATACACAAAAACACCCTGTCCAATTTCGCACTCCTATCAAAATCACTGTCACGAAAATCTGGTTCGCTAATTACTGTAAGTACAGGAACGTGGCTTTAATTCATAGGAGGAGAAAGCGTATGAACCCGTCTATTCGTAAAAAAGATTAGGTGTTTGACATTTGTGGCAAATTGAATAAAAAACTGTGACATTTAGAAATTCTTCGCGACCCACCAGAAGTAGCTTCGTGACTATGCTATACAGCTCTGGGGGGAGTGAGAGGATTACGATTTAAAGAGAAACAGAGTAGCGTCACTACGATAACCCGGAATGCGCATGCGCGAGGCAAATGATACTAAAATGTTACGTAAGACCGACACAACGCCCCACAAGAGGTAGCCTATTTGTCAGCAGCAAAAATCTGCGATAATATTAATGAAGTTCTGTAGGGACCAATGCCGATATCTCAGAAAAATATAAGTCACTGAATGGTTGAATCTCATATAAATGTTTGTCGGCATATGTCGCTACAAATGTAGAGAGGAAGGGACAGCGCCATGAAAATTTAACGAGTATAATGTTTTCCATGATAATGATAATCCTATGATGTTCTATGATCCTCCTGTACGTATTATCTTGATCGTTGAATCGTGACGTCCCCCAGTTTTAACTAATTTCCTTACAATGTTGGTGAAATATTAGCCTATTGGTTCAACGCGACTGCATCTGAACTAATAGACATAATTTTCGTGTTGTTTCGGTGGAGCAAGTTCGTGTGAGTGGAAAGCCTGGTGAGTGTAGACCAGGGGTTTCAAACATACGGCCCTCGAGACAATTTCATCCAGCCCGCGAAGCATTTCTGAGTAAATTGAAAAATACTTGTATTATAGAGCACATTTCTAGGCGATGTCGAGTTTTTAGTAAGAAATAAAGACAGCAAATATAGAACCTTTATATATAGGTCACATTATACCCCTACGACAGCAGTGTTGCTGCTTTTTTCTAGTCTAGTCAGTATTAGGAACAAGTGGGTCACACTGACACCTAATTTGGAGAATGCAAAAGTGCACACTGAGTTTCGAGTTTTCTGGAAAAATTGGACCTAAAAGTAGATTTTCACAAAAGCGAAAACACCAATGCGAAATCGTTATATGCGGATTATATACGGAGGATATAATAACTACAAAAGAATATAATTCGAATATCTGTGGTCGCACTGCTGTACCACTTCAGATTCTAAAGATCCCCAGCCTCAGAGAAACCCGAATGGTGATTTAATAATAATGAACCAAATTCCAACATATGCGGTTGCAGTTAAATCTCATGTATTCCTCACGGCGCACATGCAGGTCTAACGCCACATTACGAATAAAAAACACAGGGAACATAAACTTGTATTGTCGTTAGAGTCACTGCATTAGCGGTTTATGACTGTATTCAACGGGTCAATTTTCGTATTTTTGCCAATTCCTTTGTTTGCGAATAAAAGTTTTGCTAGAATGGCATGTTTGTTATTGTTTTTTCGAAAACAATAACATCACGAATAGTCAATATTGACGTCATAGTGGATTGACATTGACAATTGAAAATATAGGGTAAATATAGCTCCTTTGACGAAATATCTGTACTATAGCTGTTGAACCGACTATATGGGGGGTTCCAATCATCCCATATTGATATACGTCGGCTATATCGGGTGATAATTGTCCGTAGGCTAATACAACATATTTTTGGAAAGTATTTACACGATTATGGCATAATTTTACAACTTTTTAAAAATACATTAGTTTAAAACACTGTTTAAAACATGTTTTAAACAACCATTTATTTTAAATGCAACCCTAGTTGTACATATTCGAGGAGAATTTAAACAATCGGTGCTTTTCAAGCAACACTGACTTGCGTTTATAACGTTAGCTTGTCACGTTTTTTGACAAATCGATTTCGCTCATGGTTCACCAAACCAACGCCTCTCTCTTACCTTCGACTGTTTGCATAATGTCTATTTTATGCTTTTGGTATTTGATTACTTCTGACGTAATTTGTCCTCTCAGAACGGCCATATTTTTTTTTATGCCAAGGTAAAAACTATATTAAGTTGTCTCGATTCCTAATCAGTGTCACGCTATCTTGTGGTGCTTCAAACTGTATAAAGCATTTAAAAGTAACGTCCTAGCGCACACCTCGTCCTGTCAGTGTGAAGCCAGTGTCCCAATTCCTTCGCCATGTCTTCGAATGCGAGCAGATAGAACGCTGCTGTAGATTTGCACTTCAATATATCGTCGCTGAGCAATCAAGGCAGCTTATGTCCATCTTACACATCCTGAAAGAATTAATTTATGGAATGTTTTCATTTTATTTCGGCCATTTATCGACCATGGTTAACTTAAAAAAACAATGTGACACACATACTAATGGCCAAGATATGACCAAATAAATGTGAAAATTTTAGAAAATATTGATTAGCAATTTGAAAAATGGATCTCGAAATTTGAAAAACGGACCTTAGCTACTCTCTTTCCTTTCATGGAAAATCACAACACAATGCCGATTTCCGAATCCGATGCTGCTATGAACAGACGGATGATGTTCATAAAGTATTGGGAAAATATTGGTAATCGTTGTAGGAACATGCAGTTACGCCAATGCAGACCCAGGCCCATGGTTATCGGCTTCTCAGATCGATAGATACGGCCATATCCTATCCAGGCGTGGTGTCACGTATGGTGAAAGTGCAAGTCACGAGGTACATATTCGTATATGGCAAAGATTCGAAATTGTATCATGCCCCATATTCGTAATTTGCTTTAAAAAAAAACTAAAACCTCCGAGAGTCTAGTCTCAGCCCACGCATGTATGTCTGATATTTAGCAGCAAAGCTTAAGGTAAGATTCGTACGTGTTGCACTTTGATTGCTAGATAGCGCAAGTCACGAGGTATATATTCGTGCACGGCAAAGATTCCAAATCGTATCATGCCGCATATTCGTAATTTGCTTTTAAAAAACTAAAACTTCCGAGAGTCTAGTTTCAGTCCACGCATATTAGCACGTCTGATATTTAGCAGTAAAGGTGAGGGTAAGATTCGTACGTGTTGCACCTTGATAGTTAGATATATAGTAATAATACTGCAAGGTAAAGAAAGATTTGGCCTATACGTTCACCATGACAGGAGTCAACAAGACGCATCTCTTTTCCATTATCTACTGCGTTACGACGGGACTATCATTCGTTACTTGTCAGCCAGAATACGGTAAGACGGATATCATATAATAGAGCGATGTAAAATCAAAGCAGTAGCAACACGGGTGAATAACTAACGCATTATTGCTGTAGCACAGTGGTTTCCAACGTGGGCGATATTGCCACCGAGTTGGCTATGTTGAGAAACAAACGGGCGAAAATACCGAAGGGGGCGAATGGGAGCGATAGGGGGAGAAAATGTTGGAACGGCAAGTGAGATATATTAAATTAACACGATAAAAAATGCACGTGAAGGCGGCTTTTTCTGCATATGACCCGAAAAAAGGTCAACTCAACGGAAAGTAGACGCGGAAACCGGTTTTCCGAGCACGTACCACCTCAGAAAATGGCCTCTTTTTTAGAAAATTCACCAGCGATCAGAGTTGGGTGAATAAAATTCTCGATTATGTGTCCTCTTTTCGGATCCAAAAATATGGGGGAGGGGGGCGAAAATTTTGTCGATATTGGTAAGGGGCGATGAGTCGAAAAAGGTAGGGAACCACTGCTGTAGCATATATTGTACTGTCAAGAGACGCTTAATTGCACCGTCGTTATTTAACGAAGGTCGCTTAACCGTCTCCTGAGCTTTCACATATAACTTGTCCGAAACGAGTTGTAGGTTACTTTTAAACAATTTCTTATAACAATTGGAGACCATTTTATGTACGTCCAAAGTACACCATTAACTCTCTATTGCGTCCCACACTTGTAAATAAATTTAAGATTTGATGTTTCATTTCTATAATAATTGACAAGCGGCCGACTCCTTGCATTTTTGAATTGAGATATCAAATTCTAATATATCTGGCGGACAGGCAGGAAACTTACCACGGCACCGGCACGGCGGTTGAGAACCACTGGCCTAGTACCAATTACCATAATCGGTTACTGAGACAAAACTAACTGTTCATCACGCGGCAATGTAGCAAACCAATAGTTTGGTTAAAGATCGTTAATTATACGGTTGCCACAGATTGATCATTCAAAGACGACATTATTCATGCAAAAGTCTTTTACATATTTGCTCTAACCTTTCATTGTTAGGTTATGGTTGGGGATTGTTGAAGGAGTCACCTTCTACAGACAATAATATTTTAAATATGAAGATAATTAACGGAATAAAGTTTGCGACTGGCGCAGTATAGGTACAAAAGTTTAGCCTGCTTGAAGCATCGTTGAAATACCTATAACTACTTCAACGGCCATAAATCTATCCTTGTCTCAATGCGTATGACGGTGGATGGGGTTTTAAGCGGAAAGAGAGCAACTTGGCCAATGCTTAGCGGGGTATGATTGCCGTTGCTACAAGACTCTCAGATTTCTCATTACTTGTTTTACGACTACCAGCGTACCCAACGGTCGGTGCCGTCACTCATTTGCCGAACCATGTACCGATGATCACATATCAATACTTGATATTTATGTTCTATGTGTTACTTCTTACTTCTTGCCGGTGGGCCAAATGTGAAGCAGAAAATATACGTTGACGGCCGAGACAAAAAGTTCAGGCTATATGTGATATTGTTAACACATGTTGCCAAGTGAATGTGTTACTACTAGGCTGCGTCTCTATAGCTCTGCATGGCTTGGTAAAAAAGCGTTGCCAGTTTTGCTAGTTTCGCTAGTAGGTCCGCATCGGCCGGCTGTATGTATTCAGCGCATGATTTTTTCTCATAAGGCTGACTCAAATTATATTCCTTGAACGCGGAGACCTGCTCGGTGCTCGCCACAAACTAAAATACCAGTTCATGGCTGACTTCAGTAAACAAATATTTAGTGATCCAAATTTTGTTGAAATATCGACCTTCAGCCGCACCTTTCATTGCTTGACATAATATCGTTTGTGAGTGAGTATGATCCCTAATCACGTGCACTGATTACATTATTTATGTATGACGTATGACGTAACAGTTTAAAGCGCAGACCTGGCAACAAAGAAGATTTGAACTTGAATACGGAAACAACGATTTGTAACTTTAATTGTTACGGCATAATTTGCGGTATTGGCTATATTTTGAACCTGGATTACTCGCACGACGTACGTAGGCTACGTAATCACAGTACATGAATAAACTATAGACTTCAAAGTAAACGCACTTCCGTATCAGTTTATACCAGGGGTGGGTAAACTTTTCAGCTCGATGGCCGCATTCAAAACCCGAATTCATTCGTGGGCCGCACTGTAGTAAAATTGGGATAAGCGAAAACAAATCATTTATTTGATTACATCGTGACCAATAATGACATGATCAATTCACATAATATATATATATATATGTTTGTAACAAATCAAATACTGATTTAATGATAAGGCACACTCGTCGGCAACTTTGACGAGAATAAATAAACTGGTCATCCTTAAGAACATACTGGTCGAAGGCATGGAAGTCAAATATGCCGATTCTTAGAACCGGGCGGAGATTTAAATTTGTGAATAGCAGCGTTACTTATACAGGGCGCCCAATGGAGACACATAATCATAATAACGTCACCTTTAAATATACGCTTCAGCATATAACTTACTGTGTAGCTGTGTAAAACTTGCCTTGTTTACATTCTTTCAACGACATCAACATAATGTATTGTTGTCTCAAACATTTTATAATTCGATATATTGCGCCCATGATTCGGAGGTTCGGTGTAAAGTGGTGTTTCAAATTACAACAACAGATTCATAATATATGAGTCTTCCTTATTCCATTAACGCCGACGCCGCAACAGAAATACTTTTTGGGCGATTCTTTAATAAAAGCGACGCATTGATAAGCAACTTTTCGTATTTTTATGAATGAATTAAGATGGAAGTTTGTGAATAAATTTGTACCTAACTGCACATGCACATATATAAGACGCATCTACCTAAAAACACGCACGAATTTGTGTTAACATGTAGAGCGCCGATATTAATAAATTTGTTGGAGTTACCAATCCGAAATCCCACACACATGATCCAAATTAAGTCATTTCCGTTTTAACTTTCTGGGATGTTTAGCAACAAAGAACTTTCAAAACTCGTAGGCCCCCCGAGGTCGGGAATTGCGCTAGCAAGAAAATAAGGAAATCCCATAGTATGACTACTGGATATCAGAATCTCCAAAAATAAAACCAAATATCCAAAAATAAACAGGCCTGTCAATCATACATCAAGAGAAAGCTTGGTCATGTCGCTGCAGTAATTTAATTTTTACTGTGCATTTTATTGATATCTTTTATGCCTTTATTGAGGCTTGCGCGGGTCGCACTAAATGTTGTAACGGGCTGCATGCGGCCCGCGGACCCTAGTTTGCCCACCCCTGGTTTATTCAGTAGTTTTTGTCCACATATAAACATTAATAAATAGTTTTTGTAGTCTAAATTCCAAGGAACTTTTCGCGGTCCGGTCAGAATCGCGTCGCGGACCGCACAAAGCCCAGATCTGTCAAAAGCAAATATTTCTTCTAATAATTTAATACTTGGTTATGGTTTCTTTTGAAGTAGAAAGAGATGGTGCATGTACTTGGCTAACGACTTATTGATTCTCGATGAACCACGGTAGTAGCTCAGACTTCTTGGATCGGCACCTCCTGCCCGAAGTTTGTAAATGGTGCAATATACTAAAGGATGGTGCGAAACCCTGAATGATTGTGGTTCGTGTGAACGCGAATTTTTTTGAAAGTTTATATGTGAACGCGAACATGACGTTACATTGCAAATTCTAACCCTGAATTTCCGCGAAGAGAATATTAATGTACATGCGACGACTCAGGCCACAGTATGACGCAATGCTGAAGTAAAATCTTATTTTTAAGATTCACCAAATGTACCAACTGGTGCAATCAAATACTATAATATGTCCATTGTCCATGTCCATAAAATCAATTTCGACGAGCACTTGTAAGGCCTTAACGGTCTAGGCTAGACCGGACAATGTTATTCTTATGGGGTCCGACTATTGCTGCATTGATATTGATCAGAGTGGAATACCGGTTTCTATACTCGCTACAGATATTGCCTCAAAACTATGTAACACGGTAACCATCAACCCAATCGGGTGGACTTTGTTTTCATAACAGACAAAGCATATCAAATCAAGACATATCTCGTGCGCCTGCCATACTGTATACATTTGAAAACGATGCATTCTTTATCTCAATTCTGCTCGTTATTCATTGACAATAGAATAATTTATATTGCGGGCCAAGCTCACAGCAGAGAGTCACTATAAATAGCATATTCATAAGCGGAAAACTGAATACTTCGAGGAAACTTTTCTAACAAAACAAATACAATTTTCAATCAGGCAAGGTGCACGCTCGTTTAGTGCTGAATTTATTTTCAGTAGTGGCAGTACCATGGAGAATGTGGTTTAAATGGAAAATTTCAACCAAATGTGTTATAATGACGTGAAAAACTATAAGATATGAAAAAGGTTGTGAGTTCAGAACCTACCAAGGTTTGTTCGTGAACGAACCTCCAAATTACTGCTGAAGTTCACACACGACCACGAATGTGAACATCACGTTCACACAATCCGTACAATATACAGAACGCTGTTTTAATTAGGGTACAAGTTACAGTTTTCTCTTAGTTATTTGCCAATTGACATACGTAAGTTCCTGAAGTGTTAGCCTCGAAATTTTAAATAAGATGTGTGCTCACTGAATGATATATAATATATATGAACATGTTAAACTTGGATATGATTTCCTGCGCTTCGGTCGGATTATCATCACGCTAAATTAATTTTCACGAATCATGATTCAAGAATATGTAACTTCTCGGAGTCATGTTACGCCATGTAGGCCTCCAATACGCATTGTAGCTTCATTAAATCCGGTTCTCTTTGAATAAAGAATGTATACCGTTGATGATGGCTCTACCGAAGCTATTAAATATGGCCCAAGCATGGGATGAGGAATTAGGCATTTGATCCGCTGTCGCAGGGGCAGGCAAGCGGAGCAACTTCTCCGGTCGGCGGGCCTGATATGGGAAAATGAAGTAGGCTACTTGGCGGGCCGCATTATAGAATCGATTGAGTAATCGCGTATTCTTTCCGCCTGTCCAAAGAATGAATCGTATTTAATGTAAACTTTGAGATTAAAGCATAGAGACCAAAGCAGTGTTTATTGAATATATTAACCTAATGTAGTTAAAGAGATGTTGAAGTCAATCACACATATGTGGTCAATCAAAGTTGTCAACCAGTTCTTTGAATTCTGTTTGCATGTCGGACGTAGAAACTCTTATAGTAAATACAGCACGTGAACATCAGTTTTACTGGAACGCAGTCTCATATTGTTACTGCCCGTGGTCGAAAATGTTTGCTATGTAGAACCGAACGGAACAAGTACTTTCATGACCATCTTTCTCGGGTTGGCAAACTTGGATTCATTCTGTGACGCATAAAATTTGTCAATACTTTCAGATTAGACTTCCAATTTCAGGGTAGAAACTCTCTGCTGGCCGCTCAAAACCCCGTCACAGGCCGGATCCGGCCTGCGGGCCGTATGTTGCCCGCCCCTGCGCTATAGCAATAAAATATCCTCACTGATTATAGCGACGTCAAACTGTATTCTAAGATATATCTCCCGTGACAATACCTTAGCTATATTTATTGGTATCTCTATATTACTGTTAGAAGTATATGTTAGCGTACTAGCTTGCCATGCCCTGGAATGAGTCTGCTTCTGCTGCGATTCCCAAAGAATCCCGTATATACTTTAGGTCCTCACATATGCCACAAAGAAAATGGGAATGGATTGATGCATCAGGGTGGTTCATATGCATAATTTCATCGGAATTAATTTGAATGTGAACGCCGGCGAGTTTCCATGTATCAAAATAGAATAGTATCTGAGGTATTGGGCAACTAACAAAGTATGGAAAATGCATCAAATATATGGTATGGATGAATATCGCTATGATATGGAAAATTTTAATTATGGTATGGAACGAGTGAGGCGGGGATGGAATATGGAAATTTTTTCACACCGTATACCAGGGACAGGCAACATACGGCCTGTATGGTCTTACATGATAATGTGGCCCGCGGCCCGGGTCTACATGCATTTAACAGCAAACATTTTCTACCATGAACATTATCAAGACAAAGCGACTTTCCAGTCTAACTGGTGTTCGCGTGAAGTCTTTACTAAGGGTTTGTACTTCTGGCATGCTGTCAGAATTCAATGACCTTGTTGAAAACATTTATCAATCACAGATGTCTTATTGGCTTCAACAGCTATTGAAGTTCATTATGTTAATAGCTTTTTGACTACTGTTTTTGGTCTCTATGTTTTAAACTTGAAGTTTACATTAACACGATTTATCCCTTGTATCGTGAATAAATACGCGAATAATGATTAATGAATTCAGGAATCCAGTCCTCCGAGTTTTTCATTTTCCCCTATCCGGCCCGCGGACTAGAGAAGTTCACCGTCCCTTCCATATACCATACTATGTCCTGCCCATACGTATCAACTGGATCTGGTCACAACTCATACCCATATCCGGGTTTCAGAAGTAGCTTGCGGTCAATAAATCGTGCTACATTACAATGCGACGTTACTTTTCAGCTGATGACTCATTAGTTATATGGACAAGCTACAATTTGAATACGACTAGCACCTCTTTACTCAAAACCCACGTGAGTAATAATTGCAGTTAGAGTAGTCAGACGAACGTTGAAGATGATCAAGTTATTCCATTGCAACCAATCTTCATAATTATCATATGTCATATGCTCGACAGTGGCCCAACTGTTATAGTTAGGGTTGCATTTAAAACAACTGGTTGTTTACAACACTTTGTTTAAAACGTGTTTGAAACAAAGGCTTTCTCAAAAAAATTGTTTTTTCTTCAAGTGGTATAATTATGCTATAATTGTGTAAATACTTTGCAAAACATGTGGTATGAGCTTACGGACGATTTACAACCGATATAGCCGACGCATACGATATGGAATGGTTGGAACCCTCGAAATAGTCCGTTTAACAGCTATATTACGTAGATATAGATCATTGGTACGGAAGGAATGTTCTGATGATGATCACCACCGACCGTAAAAATGCTGCATGACGATGTAGTCCTGGTTATGAATATTTTTGGTCCGCATATGACAGGGGTTGGAAGCCTATTTCGTCGAAGGAGTTATATTTACCCTATATTTGCAAGTGTCAATGCCAGTCGCCTATGACGTCACAATTGAATATTCGTGACGTCATGGCTTAAAAAAAACAAAAAAAAACATGTTTCAAACAAGGGCCTTGTTTTGAACATATTTTTAAGCAGATTTTTGTTTTAAACGCAACCCTATAGTTATAGTACATCTCTGGTACCATTGTTCCCAAAATTGAGTGGTTTTTGCGCTTATCCAACGATCCTCTCACCCCGAAATTTATTGTAATATTTATGTTTTGGTCATAATAATTCATTAGATGGTCACATTCGTTACTATCATGTCGAAAATACGCTTGTGGAAATTTGACAATGCTTATCTGAGGATAGATATAATCAATGGTCATATTTGCATATGAGCATCAAGACCGGCTGCAAGCCAGGAACTGGGATAGGTTCTCTTATCCATTCGACCCCATAGCATTAGCTGCGTCACATCGGGACTGTAACGTCACTATTTTGTTGAAAGTCTATTTTCCTGCCATATTTTCACCCAGATCAACCCATAAACATGAGAACAAGAAACGAAATACTTTTCCGTCGTTCTAGAAGGGGTACGTTAATACTGTGGAGTTACAAAGGGATAGGAGCAGGGGAAATGGTTAAAAACATCGCTGTATTCTAGGATTATTAAATCATTTTTTTCATTCGTTCAAGACATAAAATCTACAATGCGATACAAAAGACACAATGCAATGTAATTATAAATAGATAGGAGGATGTCGGGACGGCCAAATATAGTCTCCCAATTTAACATCCTCCTCAGCCTGATGTCCGATGTGACACTGTCCGATGTTTGTCTTTCGGCTTTCCTTGCTATATTCAGACGCAGGAGAGGGGCCCAGATAAAGCTCTGGCCCCTCGATACCTACTACCGCCAAGATTCGAACCGGGATCCACACGCCGGTTGCGGTGGATTAAACAGCTGCTCCAACACCTCGGGTAGCATGTTTTCAAGTGTTGGAGGGGTTCACATTCAATTGTAGCAGATTCAGCTTTTGATAGTGCAATGTTTAGTGTGATTTCTCTTCAGGCCGATCCGGAAGTTGTGCGACGAACAACCAAGGGAAATGGGTCATTCAATCTTGACTATTTCGCTCATAGTAACCGAGCGGGTACTGAGTACTGGGCGTTAGCGGCCCATTACCGCAAGAAACTTTTATACTTCACCGACTACAGGTATCATTCCGCTATATCTGACGTTTCCTATTAGAACACCCAATAGAGAAATGAGTTTCATCGACATACACAGATCCGAATATGTCGCTGTATGGGATATGAACAAAAACAAGATGACGAAGTATTTCGAAGGAATGGCACGTGGAATCGAGAGCCTGGCGATTGATTGGAAGACAAATAATCTTTATTGGACTGACTCCTCTCTTAAATTGGTGATGGCTGCGGATGAGAATTTCAACTATTATACACCTGTGTTCAGAACGGCGCCCGTTCCCGCGTACGGATTAGCCATTCATTCGGTCAAAAGGTTCGAAAATTACAGCACAGTCTCGTTACTGGACAATGCTCTAATGCGCAATTTCGTAGATACCTCATCTTTTCTACGTATAAGGCTTCTGGCTCGAAAATCATCAGGACAGATCTGGCGGGGGGAAATGAGACTGTTCTTTTCGAGTTTCCGAGAGTATATGACGTCACTGGGCTTGCCGTTGACCACACGGAAGACAGGTTTCTTTCTCATTTCCAAATATATTTCTGTTTTTCTGTGTACGAGCTCGTAGCATTTATGCAATTTCACGATATTGGTGACGGATGCGGACTACGGCAGGTGTCGGAAACCCCCGGCACGCGTGCCATTTGTGACACGCCAAATAATTTGACAAACACGACATGGTATATTACAACCATGTTTGTTGCGAAACATGTAACGTAAGTTTTCTAAATGGAAAAAGCTCTCAGAAGTCATAAAATTATTTTGTAAATCAACATAAAACAGAGGTTTTTGGGGCAGATTTTTCTTGTCTTGAACATTTTTGTCGCGCTTCGCGCGATTCACGGTGGCATAATTTGCAATACTGCAACCTAATATCGTGCTTTAGTGTGGTAGTGTGTACTGTTCCGCTTGTGGGTGGGAGCGCGACTATTTTATCTGAACCTGCATTTTGGCGTGGTCATTTTCACGCTGCGAGACACACATTTCGGGTTACATGCGACTCCTGGCGCTGTGTGCGCTGTCAAAATGATTGGCGGCGATGAAACATTGAAATAGAATAAGCGCCGTATGTTGGCCAAAACGTTCGACATTGATATGTCCACTGTCCAAGCGCCGAAACGCCCGCCGCAAATAGTCCAGCGCCGGCAGCTTGGCCCCCATGTCTCCAATGAGAACTACATAGAAAATAATGAGTCCCGCGAATTTCGGTTCGGTTTATTAGCAATCTTTATCAGTTCAATACACCACAAAATTGCGTTAAAATTAAAAGATAGGAAGGTGTCGAAACGACTTGGAGTAGTCTTTGGAATCAGACACCCTACTTGGCCTAGGCGATGTAAAGAGGAGGTATGCACACTGAATGAAAAGTAAACGAAGGTAATATAAAAAGCAAGCGTCAAATTGAGGCGGCATGTCGCCAAAGGCGAGATCGAAAGGTCAGGTCGTGGTCCGGTAATATTGAGGGCAGATTAGCATTCATTTAGTAGAAATTGCTTTTATTTCGACTTGAATGTGAACAATGCTGGACATGATGGTCGACTGTCGGATAGCCGGCGAGATAGTGTTCGATTTGGAATTGCGTTCGTCTCTCGAAAGGAGATACTGTGTTAGTTTCGTTGATACGTGTATAAGTATTAGCTATTCCAATTTAACTGCAGCAACGACAATTTTTACTGCGATCTTTGGAACTTTACAGACAAATCTAGTGTCAGACCAAACTAATTGTGACATCAGACCGGCTAGCATGATAGGGGTTGGCACATTTTTCATCATCTGGCTATATTATTGTAACATCTTTGATGGGCCTGCCACTATTGGCTGTAGTACTATAGATAACTAACCTAACTAGGTTAGTTATCTATCATGGTACCGAACTCAGTAGACTTGGAAACGACCAAGGCAACCACAGAAGATCGATCATTACGCAACTAAAATTAAATGGTGCGCATAGGCGACAGGTCTAGTGCGGTCGCAACCAAAATTTATACCTTTCGCGGCCAATACCGTAAGAATCAATGACGTAACCTCGCTTGGAACGCTAAATATGACAACATTAATAATGTTTGGCACGCCAATTGGTAATATTTTGACATTTTGTTCGATATTTTGTCACGCTGCATACGAAAGGTTGCCGACCGCTGGTCTACGGAGAGGATAAATATAGTTCGTGCAAATATCACCAAGTAGCAGATTCATGTAAAAAGAAAGGGCACGCAATCACTATAGACTAGAATAACTCATCTGAATAGAATATTCATACTGAAATGAACCGAATATTTTCGGCTGACACTCGTCAGGGGTAATCGTCAGCAACTAGTAGAGAATTGGAAATACCATTGTCTGTCAACAACCGTATCACAAAATATGACGTCACCAGCTGGGACGATTACCCCTGACGAGTGTCAGCCGAAAATATTCGGGTTCATTCCAATATGAATATAATATTCACTTGTATATTGGAGTTCTGGAACTCCAAGAAGTTCTTCAAATAATTCATCTGTGGGTTAGAATTTAGCTCGATAGATCGGTCAAATCTTAATTCATCCATCACGCAGAACCGTTACATAACATCTCTCGGTATCATATTTCGTCGCCAGTAGCGATGCACTGCTGTATAGTGTAACAATTCTTTCAAATACGCGCGATCCCAAAAGGGTGAAAATCTTCAAAAAGATCGAGTAAGATAGAGTTGATTGATTAAGTTAGCTCCCGGTCGTTTCAACAAAATTAATTAATAAATTATAATTTTAATTCCATTGGAGATATGATATTATAATATGTCAACTAGACTGGACCAATGGTTTTGCCCCTTTAAAATATGGTATCGAAGTCCACAATATCCATCGAAAAAATTTTCAAACGTTTAGCATTTGGAAAAATAAAACGTGCTTTGATATTAAGATCACCGATGACCACTGATGATGAAATTTATTACAAATGGTCTTTCTCGAAAGCGATTATCTCACTGATTCCGTAAATGTACGCTGATAGATTTTTTACCTTTGTTTGAGCCTTGAACCCTTGGCCTACAGACTTTATTGGACCGATTTCACTGGTTTCGGTGGTATGATAGTAAGTGCGCGTATGGATGGCACCAACAGGACACAGCACAATTACCGAGGTGGTTCAATATATTGGGGAGTTGCACCATATATGGTAATAACTTGCCCTCTGCACACTAATGTACCTGATAAACGTCAACTTGATGTCTACCCCTTCAGGATTACCTTTACGTCAGCGATGTGACAGCAAGAGACAGCGGCAGTGGCGATCGGCATTACACAGTCAGGATAATAAGGAAGTTCTCAAAAAAAAGTATACCGATATGCGTTTGGTGGTAAGCCTCGTGGCATCGCCGTGTACAGCCACAACAATGAACACCCGATTGACACGTGTGAGTAATTTCAACCTTGAATGACTGCAAATTAACAATTATGATGAATATCCATATTATTTCCAGCGTCAGAGAGAGGGGCATGTAACTCCGGCTTCGAATGTGACCATATCTGCCTACCTAGAATCAATAACGACAAGGCCTGCGCGTGTTCCCTTGGTTATTACCTTGACAACAACACCAATAAGTGTATACATCGTAAGATTCTACATGCATTTCATATCTCACCATAGCCAATGATATATATACAATATACAATACATACAAGGCTACAGCCTCCATCAGCATTTCAGTCGATAAACGTCGCTTACATTGAATTACACTTCAACGATCTTTAATAAGGCTGCTCAAAATAGATTGACACCTGAGTGTTTCGATTCGAATCGAATTATTAGGCTTCGAATCGAATCGAGTACCACGTATTATGACGTCTTAACAGTATGAATGATATGCAAAATTCAAATAGGTATCTAATCACTATAATTATTGCTCAATTCATATTCGAGTGCGCGAATCACTGTGCTCAGCCCTGGTATTTAGCATGTAGCAGGGGTATCAAACTCAGCTCGGGTCGCGGGCCGGATTCAAACATTTTGATCTCTCGCGGGCCGGACCAGTGAAAAATAATTCCAAAATGTTACCTCTAAAACCACACCTTATTTCACCGAAATGCTTTACTCTCAAGGCGTAACATCAGTGGTTCTCAATCTTTTTGGCTTCTCGGACCCCCTCAAGTTTTAGTTCAATTTTAGCTCTATTATGGTGCAACCTTCATCTGCCTTGTGCAAATATGAACTGTAGGCTTGTGATAAACAGCAAAATAATGATTTTTNTTGAAAATAACCTCATACCATTTATGTAGAAATTGNTAGACTTNTATCATTTCAAAGCTAATTTTGCTGCTGTANTTCTTGAAGTACTAGGTCGTGTCTTGAANATACGCGTCTTCGTTTTGATATGAACGAGGAGTGCCGAAAACTATGTCCGCAAAAATAGATGGAGGCTAATGCAATATCAACGCATAACGCTTCCAACGATACTTTTGGTGTGATCGCAACATTTTTGGCACCGAATCGAAGAAACATATATTTTATGAACATATCACGTCTAGCATCTAGCGCAGAGACGGGCAACATACGGAACGCGAACAGCATTTTGATCGGCCCGCAGAGAGTTTCCATCGTCAAAGTGAAATCTTAATCTAAAAGTATAGACAAATTTTATGCGCCAAATAATGGATCCAAGTTTTCCAACCTGTGAAAGACAGTCATGAAACGACTTGTTCTGTTCGGATTTACATATATATTTACGAACAATCATTTTCGACCATGAACAATTGAACATCAACAAGACATAAGGCTGCATACCAATATAACTGGTGATGTGAATTTCAGAGTTGGAGCGTAATGCTTTGATAGCAACGAAACACTCCTTGTTCATCAAAAAACCAACCTTGTCGATATAGGGCATCCGCAATAAGAATGCGCCAAATCTGATTGCCGAGCTTTA
>ATSW01014268.1:0-10773 GCA_000444245.1 Botryllus schlosseri | reverse complement strand
GCAGTCTCAGATCCTAACGATTTAATCACGTAACCCGCAAGATTCAGGAAAAAAAGTTATTTTTGAACAGCCCTATTGTACAAGTCTGGTTACGTTATGTGTGGGTAGCCTACCTGATGATTCGAATCTGTTGTGAACTTGATTTATTTGTTCCGAATTAACATGATCCGTGATCGCAAATTTTCTTTTTACAGACCTGCCCAGTTAAGGAGGGAGCTGTGGAGCTCATGCTCCAGGGGCCTCTACTATGAAGATGCTAAAGGGATTCCAGTTTCAGATGCCGTCCATGAACTCGTACGCCCCTACACAACGGCACCGCTGGAAACGCTGTGCTATTTTATACGATGACTGTTGCTCCGAATCCCGCAGCCCGCAACCGAATCGATTCCGACAGTAAATTGGCCTCATAGGAAGACATACCAGAAAGGAATTACGACCAGCTCTAAAAGAAGGAACACGTACCCTTGGCGCAGCAGGAACATAATCACATCTACGAAATTTCAACAGCACCCTGAGACAACTTTTTGTTGCATCATGGTGGCTGACGAATTCTGCCAACATTCAAGGATCGTTGATGTAACCATTTGTACGTAAGCATTAACATTTAATACGGTATATTCAGCCCTCTACTGCTCTTCAGCGTCATTTGATTTCATGAACTGTAAAGTTGTTGTGACGAACTCCCGCACCTCTGGATCGTGTTCAGCTGTTCACTCATGGCATAAAAGTATTATGTAACCTTCATAAGTATTTATATATTTGACGAGTTTGCAGACAAATTCGCAACGAGACAATATGACAGTCTGCTATTGTCATATTAAAAGATGGGTATTGTGACAAACTCGTGCACCTGACTCGTGCACCTGTGGACTGTGTTCACTCTCGGCATAGAACTAATATGTAGCCCACGTGAAGATTTTTAAATTTGGCAACCAGTTGGCGGACAAATTCGTACGAGACAAAATGACCGTCTGCTATTGCAATATTAAATGCTGAGTATTCGATTCTATATGACGTGCACAACCAAATTACCGGCACACAGATCACAATACTAATATTTTGACCTAGCATTGGGCTTTATTAAACTTGTTCTGCGACAAAGTACAAATGGTAATATGTACAGATTGTACACACAGTTGAAAGACGACGACATTGAAGCCAGATTAGGGATACAATTTTTAGATAATCCGACAACAATTCCACAAAATGAATATTATCTGCCTTCTCGAGACTAGAACCCCGCTTCTTTTATCTCACTGGTGAGTGAAATGAAATTAAATGCAGTTGTTAAGTATATCGATTCCGTGTGCCAGATCTTCGATAAATTTTCGAACCGGCTCAATTGTTAGATCGATGTCTGGCACGATAGTCAGTGTCATCTTTTGATTTCGGTGTGATTAGTTGGGCACTCCTATTATGTTCAAGGTTGTAAGAGCTCCATAGTAGGTTTTTCCAATAGCCTATAACATTCTTGATTTGACATACCTTGCACTCAGGAGTGTGATGTGATTCAGACATCAGGTTTGGCAATATGTGGAGCTATTCCTCGGACTGTGATGTGATTTGAACATCTGATCTTATGTATTTTTGTATAATGATTTGAACATCAGGTCTGATNATATGTNNGCCTGTCGTACTATCTAATTCGAGCCGGATGTGAAACTTTACGTAGCCTACGTATGATTCGGTAATATGAAGATATATTTGAGTGAATAACATAACAGATAACGGAACTCTCACTAATTCTACAATTTTCCAAGCTCTGTGTCTGTATCACTTCCAATTTGGTATTGAATTTTATGTGCAAGGTATTGCGATCCGTAAAACGCGCAAGTGAACTTACGAGTAGATAAATCCGAAACATGCGTTCATGCTAACGGGCAGCTGAATTCAGCTGCTCCTCCTGAGCCCACTTGGAGTGGGAGTGACGCGCGGTACTAACAAAAAAAAAGCGAGTTGAATTCCAAAATCCAAAATGTCTAGGAGCTTTTGCTTGGATCAGCAGTTGAAACACTCTTGTCCTTGGATCTACGAAAACAGTAGCCAGGAGCAGATCGTTCTCGAAATGTTTTTGCAACGGACGATATGATGCCATTTGCAACTGACCCTCCTATTTGAGCAAGTTGTAAGGCAAGGTTTTTCCATTCATATATGAAATCACCTGCTGTCAAATCTTCAGTTTGATGTTTCTTTGTGACTAAAGAGTGAAGTGAAAGCACACTTTAACTTTTCAACTTCACTTCGTTGCGCTGTGCTAAGCAATACATTAGGATCATCTAAAACAGCGGTAATTTAAATTATAATCTAAGTTGGTAACATCCGTGTAGCTCTAATTCTTTTTATTATCTACGCGCAAAAATCTGAAAAATTTCTAGTTTTATACTCTCTGTTTTCCTTTCAAATTGTGCAACAAGGTCTAGAACTCCTAAAACAACAATAATTAGTTGACCGCCAACTAACTAGATGGGTAGTTTGTACAAGTCCGGTTTGAACTTTCGAAGTCAAATGTACTGTCACGTGATGATGAGCATGCTGTTGAAATTTCTCTTCCGTTGATTGTGTTCTTGTTGTGCCAAGCGTACACGTTCATTCTTGTTGCGCTGGTCGTAATTTCTTTCCGGTATTTCTTCCTATGAGGCGAATTTACCCTTGGAATCCATTCGGTATGTACGGCACACAGTTTAATTCGAATAGCCACTGATGGCCTGCGAAATCGCTCGAATTCTCAACTAGCAGGGCTGCGGGTTTTGCGGCAAGGGACATCGTGTAAAATAGTGTGCCAACGTTCCCAGCTGCGCTGTTGTGTAGGGCGTACGAGTTCATGTGCAGTAACCTTTTTCCTAAATCTTGCTGGCTACGTGATTAAATCGTTAGGTTGCCTTAAAAATCGACGCACACCAAATTTGAATTCATTCCAACCAATATTCGCGGGTTACGTACAGTTTGAAAATTTTGAATTTGCCCAAAATTGCAAAAAAAAATTCAAATTTTTCTGCCAACCCCATGAAATTGTTTCGCTGTCTTCAAAAACTATGCAAAACAAATCTGACTCAATTCCAAGCCGTAGAAGCGGAGTTATTTCAGTGGTTTGTTCTGTCGTCGATATTGCCCCATGGTCTAAAATCGAAATGAACTAACCAAAAATCCTGATACCAGTATTTTGTTTGATATCTGGCGCCATATACAGGACACTTTGAAATTCATTTTTGTAATATTTTTCACTTCACCCGTATCTCTGCGTGGACTTTGGCCATTACAATTTTTCAAGGGCAACAATCGTCACCTGGATTTTACTGGTCTCTTCTTCGCCTCGGTCACTGTGCTTGTGTCATATTGTCCCATAACAGTATAATTCAACATCACTTTTCTAGGCCTAAATCTTAGCTATCGCCCATTTCTACAATGCTACAGAGATAGTGAACGCGTCTTGATTATTATAGATGCGAAACATGAATATTGATGCCCAGATAGTGTAATGGTTATGCGTCCGGCTTCTCGAGCGGTAGGTCGTGGGTTCGATCCCCGGCCGGGTCATACCAAAGACTCGAAAATCCGCAGCTATCCTCCTAGGCGCTCAGCAATTACGGATAGCGTGGAGGAGAAAAAAAAACGAGGGCGCAGACTAGATGACCTCATAGGGCCGTATCGCAACTCCGTAGTCGAAGCATCTCGATTGTGCAGGCGAAAAAGAATATCATATCTCTCTCTCTCAACATTATTCTTCCTTTTCCACTCTCCACCTAAGATGTGAATGCTATCCGGGACACTCCTGGACCTTTGGCGTGGAATTTAAGCGAGTTGAGATCTAGTCCCAGTTTTCGGCGCATTCCGTCAGGAAAAGGAAATACTTGGCAGGCCGGATTTCCGGGATACTCTTGGACCTTTGGCGTGGAATTTAACTAGAGTTGGCATTTAGTCCCAGTTTTTGACGCATTCCGTCAGGAAAATTGTGATATTATTCGAACATCAGGTCTTGCAATTATGGTGCATTCTTCAGTTATTGCTTGACGTTTACTTCACTTTACTTTGAGGCCTTGTATATGTCTCGTGTCTCACGAACACAATTCGCAAGCTCAGTTTGGATCATTTGTTTTCCTAAATAGGTTTATTGCTGATGTCGAAACCTTTATCCCCATCCGTTCCGCCATAGCTTTGTCAAATTTCAGCTTGCATTTTTGTTTAAAAAGCTTGATAGTGTAAAGAAGAGCGTCTCCGTGTTTTGGAGGTCGTGGGTTCAATCCCCATCGGGATACTCCCATGGATACAAATGTAACACTGGTATCTGCGGTACCCCGTTGGTCTTGCTGACTCTATGACCTCAACTGGAGGTTCTATCATATCGTTCTATAACCAAAGCACCTCGTGCATCATGCAACCGAAAATGAATCGGGTATGTATCTCCTCTCTCCTGGAAAAGCTCTAAAATAGGCAGTTGACGTGAATGCGTTTGAAAGTTCGTGTCGCCATCCTTAGTGAGTAGTTGAAATTTCGCCGAGCGGTTCGCTTTCTTGCTGCATCAAGCTTGCTCGAATCTCTCTCGTACAGCTGATGCAGCTCAGCGTACATCATGAATTCTCAGTTTGAAATTCGACCAAAAGGGCGGATGATAAATTTATTGATCAGCTCCAGCTGCCTAGTAATATATTTGTCGTTCAATTTTTGCTTGTGCTTACAATCATCGATTCCATTTTACCCGTAATTTACGTAATCCCGGGCAGTGTTTCTTTGAATGTTGATGAATCTATTTTAGTTCTTGCTCACCATCATTTTCATCTAGCTCAGTGGTTCCCAAACCCGTTTCGATTCATCGCCCGATCGACACAAATTTTGCCCCCAAAATATATGGATCTGAAACAGGTCATATAATCTGGAAATTTATACACCTATCTCTGAGATCGCTGGTGAATTGACTAAAAAATGGGTCATTTTTTTGAGTAGGTGTTCAGAAAACTGGTTTCTGCGTCTACTTGAGTTGACCTTTTTATCGTGTCATATGCAGAATAAGCTGCCTTCATGTGCATTTTTTGGCCATGATAGTTGAATATATCTCACTGCACGTTCGAACATTCTCGCCCTCGGTTGCCCCCACTGATCTAGCTGTTCAGGAAAACACGAAAAACATGGCATTTAACTGTATTTTGCATACTGTCGAATGGATTTTCATTTCGGGATTCGCATTTTTGTGTGTTAATGAATCTATTTTGGCTTAGAATCAATTTTTGCTTCATCTAGCTAACGTATGAGATACTGAAAATATTGTATTTTACATGTGTGTTGCACAACGGATGGCCTTTCATTTCATTATTCCCATTTTTGGTGTGCTGTTATGTCGATTTTTGTTTATGCTATAACCGTCATCAATTTTGTGTAACCGTGTTCACATGTGGTAAGCTAACATGTAATTTTGAACTAGGTTCAAATACTTTTGTATGCTTACATATAAATCGCTACTTTTGCTTGTATTTGAGTAGAAATATTGAAAGTTGCTGCTACTTTCACTTTAGTACAAACGTTGACTACTTTGACCACTTCTGAATGTGTTAGAAAATAGTGAAAATAATGAATGTTCACAATGTTGGCGGGATATTGGACGCTGTTTCATTGTAAAAACGTGTTGAACATGACTAGAGTAGAACAGTAATATTACCTTTTGACTAAGAACCTGTTGACTTGGCTGCGACACTGTTCCTTAACCTCACTATCATGGATAAATTTGATTGTGAAAAACTTATCTGTTAATTGAATTCCAGAGGTTGGCTACATTCTAAATATAAACCTACGGTATATATTCAGTATTGCAAGCAAAGAAACATGACGACAAAAACTCAGGTACGACTCCATAATCCAGCCTTTTGATTTACCGAAAGAAATGTCGGTATCAACCATTAGAGGTGAAAAATATCGGCAATTTTCATGACGTCAAGATACAGTATGGTAGTTAGAAATCGGCGAATTCTAATCCGGGACTGGTTTCAAACTGCTCTATGTCTACTTTGAAGTTTTTGGTCTGTTTGCTGAAACTGGAACTAAAATATATACTTTTTTACTTTGAAATCACTACTTTTGTAAGTAAAAATGTGCGATAGTTCTATTTGTACTTTAGTACCAACGATGACTACCTTGACCATTCCTGCTTGTAAGCAATAAGATTGCATCAGTATTCCCTGTCTAGTAGTAGCAGATTATATTCCTTTAACTACGCTACGATGTTGTGATGTAGTAAAAATGGCCGATATTTTTGTACCTCTGAGAATAATCGATGGCGATAATAATCTTAGAAGTGTGATATCGATTTGATATTATCAGCTAACGGGTAATCTGTCGGGCTTTAGTTTACTGTAACAAATTTAACTACTGTGCCATAGCAAAAACGTGTTTTCCTATTTAAGAGCTCTGGCGACAGTACAAGCAGCAGAAGAATATCTGCAAGGATTGCTTCAAGTAAGAATAAAACTCTTTCGCTCGTGGCTTAACACAAATGTATAATATTCTGGACATGATTCGGAACTCGGGAGTGCTGCAGTAATAGCCACTCAGTCAGTGACGTATTCAAGGGTGGATTTTCAGGTGCTCGGCACCCCCCTTTCGAAATTTGTCTGGTATTGATTGTTTTCAGGGTTGTTCATAAATAACTTGAGGGTGGTTGATGAAAAAATCTCTACGTTGGCAAAAAATAGCTGCAATTCGAATATGGCTGATTTACAACCTGTCTAAGCGAAGCTACGATAATTAGAGTGACAAAATTTCGAATAAATTTGAATTCTCAAATTTTACTGACTACTGCATGAAATTGTTACATTGTCTGAAAAAACAATGCAAATTCGAATCAATTTGAACCTGTTGAAGCGAAATTGTAGAAATAGAAGATTTTTGATTTGGAAAAATAGTATGTACTGTTATAATTTCTATCATTTAGCTATTATATTCTAATCGCTTCCATTTTATGGGTTAGAATTGCGTTAAGGGGGGAGACTACCCCTCGAATTAAAAATTCAGTGAAATGCCTATAACTTGAACACTAATACAGGTATCTATCTGAAATTTGGGCACAAGGTGTTTTGTTGGATATTCTAATTTCGATATAAATTTGACGCAATTTCGTCGAAGAATTTTTGATTTGTATCGAATTTTGTTATTTTTCAGACTAATTTCTAGGAAAAATTTTCACATCAACATTTTTTAACTAATTTGTTTCCTAATGCTCTTTATGGATTAAAATAGATCGAAGGCACGGGATAGTACTTTTTTACAGCCCAACTATGGGTAAGATATGAAAAAAATCTTATTTTTTCGAAAAAAATTGAAAAAATGGCATTTTCTGACTTTATCGAACAAATACGGATGGACTCCTTCCGAGTACCCCGAAAACAAAAGTACTATCCCATTCAGCATCCCAGGATATGTCTATCTTCAAATTTTCAAGTTGATTGGATGTTTTTTTCTGCCTCAAAAATGGTTACTAGTACTCAACTTATGAAAATCAAAATCTCGAGAAAAAGCCATTTTAATTCCGCAACACAAAAAAGTAACAGTTATACCTTGAAAACTTCAATTTTNACATNGTTTGTACANTGAAACGCCCCAGGAGTNTCTGCTTTCGNTCAGCAGNTTCANGTTTTTTTGTTTTGATAGCCATATTCATTGTTTCGCTGATCTGAGCGAGTTGATTTCCATTCTTTGAAATCCNTTTTTCCCTCTTGATTTCACACTATTTGCTGCAGTTGCTCCGATAGTCGACAATAAAACGTGAGTGGCTAGTTCCAAACTGGATAGGATCATAAAATGTTAAATTTTACACACTTAGGCTTATCCAATCATTGCAAAACTTCAGTATATGAAGGATAACATCTAATAGTACAAACATCAACAAAAATGAAAAATTTTTCGTTTCCAGGGGTAGTCTCCCCCCTTAACATATATAATGTGTGTGTGTGTGTATAGTGTGAACTGTAAAATTGAAGAAAATTTGAATGCCCGCCTTTAGTCCGTATTGTTTCAAATGGCAGCCAATCGTTAGCCTTCGCCTTGTCATTACCTGTTTCACTGCATGTTTGACGTTACTTTTTATCACCTGTAGTTAGCATTACCATATGTGGAGTTTTTGTTAATATCTCTGTCTTACAGGGCCAAAGGTATCATACAACATGTCGCGCCGCTCACAAAAAAACAGGGACGAGCTGGAACTTCCGCCCGCGCCCACAGGAGTAACAACTAGTAGCCGGAAAAGACCCACCACGGTCACGTCTTCATCGAAAGCTAAAAAGGGCTGTAAAGACTCAGGTTTGAAAAGCGAGTGCGCCTGTATTAGTAGGGCCGGACTAAATCGAGAACCTTGGTGGTTTGATACGGAATCGAGTGCAAGCCCGAAGTCTGGTATTGACGTATCACTCGAGTGCGTGGGCTGTGTAAAATGACTTGAGTTGAGTCGGAATCAAGTGTTAATTCCAATGATTCCAGTCGAGAAGTGACAATCCATTTTTTGGAGTGGGCCTACTGAAATTAAACGTTCCTTGTCACTAAGAGTTATGTTATCTATGAGATGAGAATCATAGTTTCGATGCATTTTGGATCGATGTATTTTCCGTAATACAGCATACAAATCATGTGGTGCAAAGTTACGTACGTTAGCGTTAGTAGTGATCAACCCACAGCGTTGTCATTGTCACACGGGGTAATTTATTTTCAATTCCCGGCCGCTTCATCTAGTGAGGAATAGAGGTTTTTGGCACAGAAGAATTAGCTTATTTTGAATCGTGTGTTGGTGACCCTTGCTTTAGGCGATGATAAAGAAAACAAATAGGCTGTTTGGATTATGTATCTGAAGTTTTTAAGATCTCAGCAAAAAAGTGCCGGAATGATACAGGTTTGAAACGCAAGTGGCACTACATATTAGGCAATGACAAAATTCAGAACATTAGTGATTCAATTCTGAATCAAGTATTAACCATCACTAACTATGGCCGAGGTAGCGATCAACTTACATCATTGTCACGAAAAGTAATGGAATAGGGATGGTCAAAAGCTAACAAATTATCTTAAATTGCGATTTAGAAATGACATTATATTCCTTGTGTTCTTGTAAAAGGTAGGGGATATGTGGTACCGATGGATGGATCAGAAATTGAAATATGCTCCCTGTCCCCCAAATCTTCTGCAGAGAACAGCATACTTTTTGCTGGCTTAACACTTTGATTGATCCAAGCTCTACCTGCAGTGAATGTATACGTGAATATCTAATAACTAATCTTCTGAAACTAAATCACGCGAAGTACAAACAAAATTTTATAGTGGTAGAAATCTGTTCAGTATTATCATATTTCATGTTGATTTTCAAATCAATTTTCCCAAAATTTATGTCAAACATTGTCTGTTATTGCTTGTTAGGATTGTTCATAAAACCTTCTTTTCATTGACTAGTTGGTGACTAGTCTAAGAAAACACATGCATAACAAATTCAGCTTAATGCCGACACATAAAACTGAAGTTATTGGAGTAGGGTAGCTGAATGACAGAAATTCCTAAAGTATGTATGTAGTGCCGCGAAATCTTTCACTATCATAAATGGGTTTGAGATCACTGGTCTGGGAATAAAAGATAACAACATAATACCTAAACCACAATATAAAAATGCCAAATAATCTGAAATGTGATATTACATTCGTTGTGGTCGCATAAAATGTACATTTTGAGCTTTCCGCATCAGTCATACTGGTGTGACGTCATGACGACTTATACTCATACTTGAATACTCGGCTCAAAGTATAATACTCCATTCAACATTGAATCACTTGGGCACTCGATTTTCCCCAGTCCGAGTCATGACTCAACATGAGTCTCACTCGAGTCGCCATTTGACGGTGACTCGAGTCATTTTTGATATACGAGATAATGATCCTAGTCAATTTTAGTCGCTCTCTGTAATGACTTGAGACTAACCGGGCCTGAAACTGTCATTTATCTGCATGAAAAAGCTTGTTAGAAGTAGAGGAACAAAGTAGTTGTCGTCTAGGACTGTTTTTGCCTAAAATACTGAAACGGAAGTTTAAGAAGTAGTCTGATATCATAACCAATTGAAGTAGTTAAAGTAAGAGGAATATGTCCGAGTACTTTAAGACTTGGACTCGGATGTTACTTGGGTGTAAATTAAATATTCCCAGAGTAGAAACTATGTGAGATTGATTTGTTGACTCGGAACTTTTGTGTCTTAGTTACAATCTTGGTCTTCGGGACTCAGGGTTATGGCCCGTTTTACGATCTTGGTCGGACAGTAACACGTGTTTTGTTTCAGCGGATGATGCGAGTTCAGTCAGCTCCGCGTCCTCCTATCAGAGTTATAGCCTCGGCAATGCGCCTACATTGACCGAGACAAAGATACCGGCCAAACTCAGGTGATGTGTTGTTCTCGTTAAGTTGTAATGTTGCAATTAGACTTAGAGAAAGGGTTTTGCCGAAAATTATTGAAAAAATATTTTGAAATGTGTCCTTGGTGTATGGTGCCTGATATCAAACAAGATACTTGTATCATGATTTTGAGTTCGTGCACCATCTCATGGCCGTGCAATTTGGTGTAATGCCCAGCAAGTTTCCATTTCCTTGTCACCCTTTGCTTGCAGTGGTCCAGCATTAAGCCGCTTTCCCATCAACATCAATTTCTTTTATTAGATCCTGTAAAGTAGTGGTTCCCAACCTTTTTGTCTTCATTCCCCACTTCAGATTTATTCCAAGCCTGCATTCCCCGCCAGAACCGTAGCAGCACTTCGTCAGCCCCCCCCC
>ATSW01014263.1:0-37647 GCA_000444245.1 Botryllus schlosseri | reverse complement strand
TTGGCAGTTTTGGCATCTGGCTCCTGAAATGCCAAAAATAACACGGCCTGCTTATCATTCTTATAATAAGATGTTTGATAATATAGTACTCAAGTGATAAACAAGACCATGGATTTCGAGGTAACATTATGGAATCATTTGACTGGTGCGGCCCGCGAGCGATCTGTAGGTTTGAATCCGGCCCGCGACGCTAGTTGAGTTTGAAAACCCTGCTCTATAGGATAATGGCGAAATGTGCATTTGAATATATGCAGCAATTCGACTTGCAAAACGGTGTCAGGAAGCAGCTGTATTTGATGAATCAATAGGTTGCTCGGTAGCTTAGGAAACAATCAAATACGCAGCACAGATTCAGCATCGATAATACGTTACCTGCAGTTGTGCCGTCACTTTTGGGTACAACGACATGGCCCACGCATTATGCATAAATCTGCAACTATAGTACCACGCAATACCAATGCGTACATCCCAATACAGGGCATACATTCGAGGGATTTGACTATCTTATAAGGATGTGCTCATGTTGTGGATGTCCATAAATGGAGTGCCGATAAATGACGAATACACGTTTCAGCCGCATGCATAGCCGAGTCAGCAAGTTCGTAGAGTTGACTTTAAAGGACAGCACCAGGATCGCTGTGATGTAACGAAGCTACATTTCAGTCTTGCGCAGTCACTCGCAGAAAGCGCAGGAAGCGAGTACACGAGTTCAATAGTTGATACGAAAGACATTGAGCCGTTGCGAGTGGGCGATTTGCACAATTCTCATTGAGGCTAGGCTTCAACAACAAGCTGGTGATGCTAGGCGCATATCCGATAATTTCCTGACCGACTTACATTTGTTTTTTTTTAAACTTATTGTCGTGCGTACATTTGGCAAACAATCTCACACATGTGTCTCGACAAAAGACGTAATTCTGATGTGACACTGGTTGTTAAACGTTAGCTAGCATGTCGCCGATTGGCAGGGGATGTCGGTCACTACTTGTGTCCAAAAAAGCCTTAATGGGTTCTCCGCTATTGACCTATATGAATTCTATGATCCACGATGAATCATGCATAAAACATATGGGCCTCAACGCGTCTACAATCCCGTAAATACAGCTACAATTTTGAGCTTGGACTTTCTTGCATATTCATGCATATTTTGTGTTGGTCGTGTTTTCCGAAGTTGAACTGGCAAGGGTTGTAGCGATCAACATCCCTTGTTATGTTATGGCATGTGTCTGACAAGTGACTCATGGCCTATAGGTGGCAGGCACGAGTAAACTAGGTCAGGCCAGGAATACCATACAGCTGCGTCAAGAACGATGAAAGCGGTGATGTTATGAGTCTTTGACTGCGTTTGTCATCCTGGCATCGGCGAACTGTTATCGCGGAAAACAAAGCCGAGTAAGTGGGTCAAACACCTGATTTAGATCGTTACAGTGTCGCTACTCGTTTCGACATTGTGTTTGTGCATGTAATACACACAAACGCTGACGTACATCACACCGGAGAGCGTCACTTGGAGATTCTTGTGCTCGCTCTGGAGTACAGGTGAATGGTGGTAAATGTCCCATCAATAAAGTGAACAGCACTTCTGCAAAAGCGTCTTTCTCCTATTCGTTTATCTCTCATTAAAATCATTGGATCAGGTGCATATCGAGCCTGATCGCTGTGAAATTCGTCTGACTGATTAAACCCAGCGATCAGCCAACATGTTTTCGAAGAACCCATCCTATGACGTCAGTCGCAGGTCCCATTTCGTCGAAACAATGTAATTTATCAGCGCACGATGAAGCTGTGTTTATGGTATCCACGGATGGTAATCAAAGAGTGGTCACTGAGCGCTATGTGTAATAAACAGGATATTCACTTCAGTTTGGTATTTATTGTTTTGAATTCGCCCGTTAACACCAAAAGTTAAATCTCATGATGAGTGCAATTGTGACAATCGTTACCCAAATACGACACCGCGCCGAATCGTAAACAATCACTAAAAACGGCTTCAAATTTTATAAGTCCGCGCGAAGAGATTCAGAGGTTCCTCTGGTGTAACTATGCTCGGTTGTTCAATGTTCAGCAGTGGTGATATTTTCCCTGAAGGTGAATACGCATCAGAATGTCCTTCTATTTTGAAGAAATTCATTGCGGTAAACTTCTGAACATCGGACAGCATCCTTCATATAATTCTGTTAATTCTGATCATGTATACGTGTCTTTGTCTTGTAGCCCACGTGCTCATTGCTCAATCAATTAATAATTAAGCAAGTAACTCCATTTATGAAAGAATAGGCATAATCAAAATCTGATAAACGCGTTAATATGGACGTTTTTTTCTAGCGTATTTGTGATGTGAAACTCACACTGTGATGTGGCACTCCGCACAGACCTGTTAGGACTGCAACGTCAATATCGTTTCACTTCAAGTATGGGTCTGGGGATAGAGTTGTGAATAGAAAACGTCGAATAAGCTTGATTCTGACGAGTGGAATTTAAGACGAAAACACGTAACCTTATACCAGAACGCGGCAATAACAAACTTGACAAAGACTCATATAGGCAGTCACTTCAGAAAAGGCCGTTCTAGACCTAATTTTGTGATAGCATTATCCTGTTAGATATCGAATGACCACCCGTCGAAATAAGGAACCCATATATTGTTTATCGATTTGCGACTGACGCGTAACACCGACATGTTTTCGCCGATCGCCCAACCCGATAGCAATCGCAGCGGCAATCCCTGTGACCAAACAAAGTAACCTTAGAGGAGTGGAATTATAGAGATATATATGAAATCTAAAAAGTTTTCGCATTGATATCGCACTGCCTTGTTGCCTTGTTTTGAAAACGCGTCGCCGAGTTACTTATTCGGCGCAAAAAATCTTCAGATAATCCCCCACTCTTTGTTGGGTCTCTCCACTGGAAATCAGCTGGCGTAGCACGTTAAATTGAGTTAAATCCTGACCCTGTGTTGGACTAATCTCAAACTCAGGCACCAACAGCACGACACTTGAGCCGCATGAGACAGAGGGTTATTTTTATTTTATGGAAAGGACGTTTCATTTATTTTGCTCTTCACGCAGCCAGCACTCAAAAAGCTTCACGGACGAGACTAGGTTTCTTTCCTTATCTTGCTGATATGATTATCTGTCACAGTTCGTTTGGGTCCTGCTTGCCGATGTAAGAGAGCTCATCACTTATTCACGAGTTATCCTTCATTCTCTTTTACGCCCGGCAAATCAAGATGGCAGACACCGGCACGTCAGCTGACTGATAGCATTGTATGTGCGCGCTGCGCGCCTAATCCTATCTTAGCAGAAAAGTTTTTCTCGGCAATCAATTTTGGACAAAGAGAGAGTATTCGGTGCACCGTGTAGAATCGTTGAGACGCCGCCTATTTTATGAAACCACTTGAAAAAAGCTCAATATTCTATGTCATTGCAGTGACATTTCCGGCAAGAATTATGTGTGGATTTCGATTATTTTTTATTGCTAACGATTTTCGACTATGCTGTGCCCAAACGTCAATCAGCTGATTCCCGTACCCGTATTCCCATAATGTCGTACTGGTTTCTGTGGTTCTGAACTTTATAAGACACTGTTACCGCAGTACGCAGCCTGGCCAAACTCCCTAGCGATAATTCGAATTCAGTGCAGTAACTGACGGCACCAGGTTTTGTGCGATATGACCGACCATAGTTATCACAACCGTCGTGATTCCAAATTCGATGAAAGTTATATAGATTTATGTAGCCTTGAATGGTATCCGTTCATCACCATCCATCTCAACCCCCGCAATTGGGAGAAAATCTCAGAGGCTTATGAAACTTTCTAGTTTGAATGAAATTTCCTGTTTTTAGGACTAACCGCGAGCAGTAGAGTAGTATTACTAAATAGAGAGTAACTGATAGATACAGCGTTACATGCTGGACTGATACTGTATTGTATGTATTGTATACCCTTCACGGTACAAATAATTACATCCCGATTAGACGCGTTGAATAGTAACACTACTTAATGATATACCTTTTAGTTGGAAACAACCTTACCCATGTATTTCTCCGGCCCATTGTCGCCGTATACGTATTCAACTATTCATACCCGGCAACACAAACAAGTTTACCCGTGTCCACGATAGCTACTGACTCGCAAAGCTGAATCACAAACACAGTCTTTCTGCCGTTTCAATACGTGGACGTAACGCGAACTCTAGATCCATGAGATAATGTAATGCGATAGTTCCCAAAGTTTATCACCATCTATTTACGTCCATTATGATCGAACGCCATTAATTTGTCATGGTCCGCAGCCGTACGGGATGAACCACAGTTCAATTGCTGCTCTCTATGACAACTGGCTGAGTGGCTGTGTTTGAAATCTCCCCAGCGTTGTGAGGAGCGGAATCTTAGCCGTGTATAACTTTCATTATCATCAAGTGACTTTGAAGCGATATCAACCCATATTGTAAGTGCCGGTCATCGAAATCGCAACACCGATTTATCAACACAATCCCGGCCAAAACCGTTAGTCGAGTGCATTTGGAAAGCTCTCTATCGACTTGTCAATTACATAATCGGCTTGAAAACTGTTGTTCTGTTAGTGCGCTGCAGCGATCGTCGCCCGGTGCTTACAATTATTTAGCGACTGAGGAGAAACGAACGACGCAAAGGGCAATGCTGATGTTGCTGTTGTTGCTCATACACAAATAAAGCCGTATCGAAGCCTTATAAGGCTGCTCCGCACTCATTTCGCGGTCATAGGTTAACTATTATCGAACATTACACATTACTATTTCATAATTTCTGTTAATCTGCTTCGGCAGTATATTTTTGAGGGAGTATACAACCTGTATAGTTGATGGCGGAACGCAGACTGCTCTGAGCGGACAACGGACACACTTGCGGTAGAAGTCCAAAATTTAATAGAACACACATGTGCCATCATGGTCTACGAATTCCCGGTATTGTACAACATCGTCAGGTGATTTCGCCGTCAAGGCTATACTTGAAAATGGCTTTCTTTGTAAGAAGATATCCGGCCGTCAATTGAAACAGCGTTACATGCTATCGACTTTTATAATTTATTTTCACTGCCTTTGCGCCACTGCTGATATTATTTTGTATTCACGGCGTTTCGACATCTATGATCATCAGGCCGATTCCTGAGCTGCCAACGTATCCGATAGCATTGTCTGCCGTTGTGTGGTGAAATGTTGTTTGGTGCAGCAACTTCATTTACCTCTATTCTGAACACTGAATAGTCAAGTACATTCTTATAGCTAGATTCCAAAGTGTAATTTGTAATTGCCATATTATTCTAGGAAGATCTGATTTACGTCAATACTCACTCATCCATGCGCATTGCGCATTACGCATAGTCAAGCGTTGGCAAAATGAGAGCTTGCCAAACTTTGGGTTTTGAACTTAGCGGTATCATGAATTCATGCACCGGTATAATGAATTCGTGATACTCACTGCGGCAGTTTCGATTTGAATCACTATAAATTGCTACCGCATGCTTAAAGTTTTACAAAATAAAGACACGGGAATGAATTCTTTCGAAGTCATATTGTCAATCTATTGAGAAACACTTCTTCGGGCTGTTCTTTTCTCGGGATGTCAGCCTTCGACTTCGTGATCACTGACCGATTCCATCTGGTCGTCTCTTGTTTTGACCACCTTCAAGCGATTCACACCGTATCGCTTTACATCGCACCCGGCTCCATTCCCAGGTCCCATTGTTTCAATCCGCAGAAAGCATGGATTTATGGTGTTTATGTTAGCAATAACAGCATAACAAAGCCGTTCTTACGTCACATTCGCGTCTGTAATATCCACCATCAATGCCATCAAAGCAAACACGAAGTCTTCCTTTACCGCGAGAATGCGTTGTGGACTTTGCTCCTACTTTTGTTTCAGATTTTTTAGACTATGAAAAGTCCGCAGGTCCATAATTACATTACGTTACATGCGTATAAGTGAGCCTATGTCTTGAAGGAAGCCTTTTATTCCTCTCGCGAAAATGTAAAGCCTGCGTAAATAGGTGGTATCGATATGCTTCAAGATATGTAGATTTGTTGATGGATGATACGTTTTTATCCAAGTAATCTCTCCGGGTACTGCGAAACTAAAAATGCTAGGTTCTGTTGAATGCTTTTCCCATCTACCCACTCATAATACCTTGAAAACAAGCAGTTTTCGCAAAAATACGCTTTATGTCTGTACGACAACAGTCATCCGTTGCGTGCCAAATTATATCGAGCCCTACAACCATACATGGATTCAAGGGTCTTCGTAATCGGTAATCGGAGACAGCGCTGCGAAAAATATCGGTGTCAGTCTCAAATTCGTATTTTGGTCGGTCGCCATTATACGCAGTGGCTGTTCCAAACAGCGGTGATATTTAAGAAGTATGCGGTATTCTGCGAAGGTGGATGCCACATAAAGGAAAACGCGTCTGGAGTCGCGAACTCCTGCTGGTAACCAACCATTAAACAAGGTATCCGATAAATTACTGGCTCAAAGAAGAAGACTGTATATCGGTCAGTCATGGTATCATATTATATCGTCAAGCCTCTGTCAGATAAGTTATGCTGGCGAATTCTAAATCGACGTCAATTAGATCAGAAACAGATAACTAATTCGCGAACAGCGCATTGGAAGCATTCGATATCCCGTATTCTCGAGAGTCATAATGATTTACATTGTATAATACAGTTGCCCAAGTATGTGTTGTGCACAGATTGTTTTGTTCAATGACACTCATGTCCGCGAGTACAATGTAGCATCTAAGAGTATTATTTGATAGATATTTAGTTAGATGCTCGGATTTTTCCAGCGAAAATTCTGTCGGAAACCTTCGATATATAGATACTACGCATGTGGGTTTTCTGCTAACATACCACACCTATCTCGCAATTGACACGCGTTGTTAAAAAACAAGAGCTGGTATCGCGCGATCCTCGTCCTACACCCATTATGTACATTGTACATAAATATGGTTTGACGTAAAGGTCATCTTCGAAATAAAGATAGAATTCAATGTACTATGTGCAGGAAAAACTTTAATACTGCATCTTACTACTATATAACAAAAACAGAGAGAGACCCTATCGATACGTTGTGCGCTTTTGACGGGCAGCATAGATTGCATGATGATGCACGTACGCGGATATTGTGCAGACAACTGGGAAATTGGGCATGGACTGGACAATGGACATATATGAAACTTCATCACCTGGAAATAGAGCCATGTTGTTGAGGTGTTTGATGCGATATTGACCCAAAAGCACATACTTCGACCACATATTACATGTAGCTGTTTGATTGGACGGAGACATTTGATGACGAGCTGTGCGCGTTCTGTCTGTAAATAGCTTCCATAACATTGTGTATACGCAATATTACCGGTGAATTTATACAGCTATTATCCTCCGTAGTAATTATTTCAACGAATTGTTGACTTTACAAAGACCTTATGATTTATATATCCCGTGGACAAGACAGGCAAATTTTGACGGCGGTGGCGTGCATTTATGTGACCTATCTCTGTGCGGTCATGGTCAGTGGTCACTGATCAGTGATCACGCATATAAGTGTAAATTTTAAGCTTGCAGAAAGTACTTATCCTAATCTAACATAATGCAGCAGGCATATCGATTGTGTGATATCGCGTGAGAGTGAATGCAAACAGAAATTGTTCACCTTAAACATCGGCAAACACTCAGACTGCTAGACGTTCAGCTTATGTCCATACTATGTTTGAACATGATGTTATGAAATGGATATGTCAAACATGGCCTTACCGGATCAACAAATACTCGAGTCTGGCTTGGCAAAGCTTATTTGAAATCAACATCGATGTTGATGCGAGATGGACTGTAAAATTGTAGCCAACGGATTTTAGAAATATCCAAGCACAGTTAAAAATTAACGAAATTGCGAAACATTTGTTCGGGACAGGCTGACACGCGACCGATAACCGAGAAATGTCCAGGAGCTGATAATGCTGCAAATTCATGGTATTGCCGACGGGGCAGTGTGGTGAAACACATACACAACCAACCCTGCGCAAATGTTTGCCGCCGAGAAAAGACTTTGTCTGGTCTCCCGTTAAGGAGCTGCGACCTAGCCAGTAAAATATACGCAATAACCATAAAAATAGGGTCTGCATGGTTGGGTATTTAGTATTGATCACATTTTGGGGCGAAGTCACAATATGAAAACCTCGACAATGCTTACACCCGATGGATGCATCGTATGATCAACTGACGGGTCGGTGTTGCGCTATTGACATTCCCAGAGAGTTATGCTAACGATTCCAGTTACCAAGTTGCTCGCGAACGTAATCCAAATATGGTCTAAATCTCCGAATCCTATGCTTTAATGCTGACAGATCTGGGGAGGTCTGGAACGGTAATGCAGATTGGTGCTTACAATAGCATCAATGTTTCGGATTTCTCCTTGCGTGATACGTTGCGGTAATCACTGATCAATGTAGTCGTTGGTTTTACTCAAGTACATTAGGGGAACGATGAGTATTTCTAGTTGAAAACAAAACAAAACAGCCCAAAAACAATACTGGAAGCGTACGTATGAGAGAGCAATCGGAAAATACTCCAGTAAGCAGTTGGAGTTTGTAAATTGGACGGGGTATCACATACGTTTGGCGGCCAATCCTCATTTAACCCTTTCAAATTTGCCAGATACTTCTTCGCGACTGTACGAAGAATGACTATACTATCTCAACCAAACAAGTGCTATTTTTAAAAATAAAGGATGATGGGGTTGTATTTCATCACACTGCCCGGCGGCAATGCCGTGAATTCGCAGTATTATCAGCTCCGGGACAGTTCGCAGCAATCGATCGCGTGTCGGCCTGCCCCGAATCAATGTTTCGTAACTTCGTTAATTTTTAACTGCGCGTGGGTCTTTCTACGGTGTGTTTACTCCAAATTTACAGTCCACCTTGCATCAACAACGATGTTGATGTGAAATGGGATTTGCCAAGCTAGACTCGAGTATTTGATAATCGCGTTAGGCCATGTTTGACATGTCTATTTCATAACATAATAATAAAACTTGCTATGGACATAAGCTGAAGCTCCGACTGTTTGCTAATGTTTGAGGTGACTAATTTCTGTTTGTGTGCGCACTCACGCGATATTTCACAATTGATATGGTATATCAAACTATACTCGAGTACTTCGTGAAAAAGGAAGAATCTTCTTAGTGACTACATCCGAATATGTTCTTCTATGCAAAATTCGCTTTACGAATGACATCGGACATTGGAATGTCAATTATTGTCAAGCTGGGAAGCGTCAATCCAAAGTTATTATCTCATATTTATGTTGTTGTTTAGAAGTTAGTGTGGGTTTCTTGACATGTCAAGAGTTCTGCTCTATCTCCATCCCAGATGTGAATTAATTGGTTGCGATTAATGCTGGGTATTGTAAAGATGACGTCGTTAGGTGTGGGTTCGACTTAAGCGTGACTACTATTACCGAAAAGGCACTGCTGTTAGTAGAGTCGTTGAAACCATTCACGGTTTGTGAGATTTATTCAGCAAAGTTTCATCAACGAAATGAAATCAATACGTGTACTGCGTGTATGCTGCCAAAAGTTTACCATTTTGTAGCACTCAAAGGTCCTATTTGACACGTGAGCTGCGCTAGAGTAAGCGATATTGTTCTATATACGCTCAAATATGCACATAATCGAAAATATGTTTTCATCGACTAGGATTCAATGTAAATATTAATGTAATTCTGATGCAACGTTTATAACAATTGACTGCATGCGCACGCCAACAGATTGAAACATAAAAAAGCTTCACCGTGATCCGCTGTTCCGAGTGGTCCGAATAAAGAGCGGGATATCGGACGTTGGATATTGGATGTTCTTTTTTCATGTTTCCAAACTTACTGTGTACTTACTACTTAGTACGCTGATTCCATAATATATCGCCAGTTTGATCAAACTACGCGCCCGATGACAACACCTGAAATATAAGTGATATGGATATTCCCCATGCAACATTGTTTCTCAGTAACCTATATGTGTTTCAAGGAAGTAATAATAATCCAGCATAGGTTCTAATTTGTGAAAATGCGTTGACGATATACTTTACGACACCATTACAAGAATAGCGTATTAATGAATTTCTATTTCGAGGCACTGTTAGGAACAGCAAAACAGTTGATTTTCACAACAGGATATCTTCATTTGTACTTTGTGTTTTTGCTGGACCAGCAAGAAGCAGACATAACACAGAATCACACATTTGAGGCATACCGAAACTGTCCACTCGACTGTGTTCCTACAGTTTTGCGTATCTGAAAGAATGTGAACCGAATCTCGGGATGAAAAATACTTCAAATGCGAGCAGCGATGTTTGTTTGTCGTGTTTGAACACCGTTTGACCTCGTGAATGATTGCATGTTGGCATTCGGCAAATATGCAAACTATAACGTAACAGTTGCCGTTTCGCAACTTTGTATTTGTGTTTACTTGCTCTCAATTTCAGACGCCCGGAATGGAGATGGTTCGAGTATCACTGCCGTAAAGTTGCCGTGATGTGCGCGTAGAACTATCGTGGGTTTTGGAAAAGTCGATTTGTATAGTATTCAATCATAACCACCACCTATCTATGCAGCATTGAATTCTTGGAATCAGCGTGATCAGTCCAACATTTCACAGCCCTCTATATGTGTCATGCGCTGATCGGGATAGCATATTTGACCGATCAATAACCAATTACAAACGGCACGAAAAAGCATTGTTCCGTTCGTTCTCGTAAATCTCGATTAGGTCGTTGAACTGTGCGAAACGGTTGCACGCTACAGTATAACTTGCCGGTAAGTTTCTCCAGCGTCAAGTGCCGCTGTATAATTTACACAATTTAAGTGGTATAAAAGCGAATAGATACTAATCTCGGCTTAAATAGAGGTCAATAAATAGTACCAAGGCTCATTGCTCACAATGCAATAGTTGTAATTTATACAAATTGAGATAATGCGAGGTTTCATGGTCAGTATAGTTTCGACTGTTTTTCCGTACAAAGAAAGTTTGGTGAACCAAATTTTATTACGGACATGCCCCAGTTCTCACATATACTGTGTCAGTATCATGGTCATTTCAATGTTAGAAATCCCTGACATGAACTTGCAGCACGACTCAGTCCGAGTTTACAGCAGTTCTATTTTGCTGATTCGAGATCGTATTACTCACGTTGACGGTGGGTTGAAAGATCGTATGTATATACCCACTGCAGATGCTTGAATGCCGGAAGTGCGGCGCTTGTCCGTATTGTTGTAAACAAGTTGACACCTCGTGAGTTCACCCTTGTGTGCTAACAATCGAATTCAAAATCAACCGTGAAATGCGACAAAATGCCGCAGATCGCTAACCTATAAGGTTAATATCGCACTCTTGTAAAGGTTGTTCTAATTGTGAGATCGCTATCACACCACGCGAAGATTCGCGACGGTCATTCACAACGCGATCGCACAAAGACGGTCTTGTACTATGCATGCGCTGTCGCGCATTAACGCATGATGACCATTCTCACTCGTCAATATATCTATGATCGCCTTATCTTGTGAATCAATTGATTTTGAAGGGTGGTGACAAGATATAAACATAAACAATCTATTGATGTTACATCAGTTTGGTCGTAACATTTATTATTATTTATGACAGTGCAAATTTATTTCGTCTGATTCCTGTAGTGTGGACAACAGCGCTAGTCAACAGTGAAAAACACGTGGGCTGAGTTTGACGTCTGTAGAACATTTGTGTTAATATTTATTTTTATTTTCGCCGCTCTGTCCGCCAAACGTGACATGATACGGTCCGTGGAAGTATGACCAGACCATGAGCATATAAGAGTGCTGTGACAAATAGCATGGGACACATGAGCATTTGGGTAAAGATAGGGTTGAGTTAGAGTCAATTTCGAAGTTATTGTTAGGTTTAGGGTTGGTTTTGGAGTTGTAAAGTCACGTGTTAAGTGCTGCGCGCTCAACCGTCGTTTTTAATTGTGTCGCATGCTAAAATGTCGGGCAACCCTTGCTACACTTGCAGCGATTATTGTACGACCATTAATCACTAGATAAAAGTAATCTGAGGAAGTCATATTGTTTACCTCGCGAGTAGGACTAGGAAAAGTTGGTGCATGAAAAATTCGATTCCTAGACTGGTCTAAGGCTTCGACTCCCCTCGAGTCCTCCTCGTTATGAAGTCATAACGGTACGAATGACTGTGAAAATTCAGACATGCACCTTGTATGATACCAAAAAAAAAATGCCGGTTACGCCACATCAAAAATAATTTTGTGTTTTTGACCACACCTTCGTGGTAGTGCCTTGTGATAATGCTGCGGGTCGAACGTCGTTTTCAAGAACATGCTTAACATTGTTGTGTAGTTTGGGCGCTGTCTTACGACCAATTTGTGTTTCAATGATTTCACGGCGGGGAGAAGCATATATATGGCAATTGTCGTTGATTAAAGAACTCTCTGCTACGAAAGGCGTACAATTCCGTTACTTAAAAACATCGACTCTCTCTACTAAACTTGCTTCTCGATTCGGACTCGAGCATACTCAAATTGTATCCAGCCCTGCTAGTGAGATGTGACAATAGATGTCGTTCTGGGCGATGTCCTAATGCAAAGATGAACGTGCGACTTGAACTCTCTCGGGTGTTTCGTAGGCAAACAGTAGCCCCCGCTGCGTTTTTTTCGTGCGGTTTGGGATAAAAGTCCGGGAGCATTTAAAATCCAACCCTTCGTCTCGTTTTACTGCTTACTGCAGAGCTAATACATCCGTGCTACGTGGGTTCATATGCAATCGCCGTGACCGATGCATTTCTCGGAAACCCGTCAAAACACTCGGCGCCTACAGTGCAAGGGCGTTTTCAAGAAATTCGATTTGACCAAAATCCAGCGATTTAAAGTCAACCTAAACCGCGTATGGCTTTTTTACAGTTCGCGCTGTTTCGTGTCACTTCTAAGGACGTAATTAATTAAATTCGCCATTCGCCTTTTGTGTTCATTAAATCGCTAATCGACATACTGGACCAAACTCATAACGCCTTATGACACAAACATGACCTCTTTTATCTGCGGGGATAAAGTGGTGATGATTTTCGTGTTTTAATTGGTGGTGCCAGTCACGCGAGCGGTTGAAATTGGGTTCGCTGAGTGGGACTCTATAAGGCAATTTCTTAGTTATAATAGTAAGTGTATTCACTGTTCAAGTGTTCATAGTAATGTTTCTACAAAAACAAATTAAGTTGTTGTGGTCTCGTGTCCGTTACCTATTAGGCTTCGTTCGGTTTGAACGACTTTGGCACAGCAGATTATTATCTAATATTGCTTCTCATTGTCTAATAACAGCGAATATCACATGAAACACCATACAAAAGACAAGTGGTTAGTTCACAGAATCCAAAATGCTACCTTTTGACCTCTTGTATACATGTTTGCATGACTGAAGTGCTAATATTCTAACACTATTGCTATCGCGGATTGTTTATCATGTACAGTACATACACTTGTTCAATGTTCAGCCTCGAATTGTGACATAAATAGATTTAGCTGGGGCTGGCTGTTTGGCTGCAGCGTGAACACTAAACTGAACATATAAGCATACTTGTGGTGATCTATGACTTCGACATTGAAGTGAGCCCCTGCCATTGGCTGAAAATTCGACTTATCCCATTTTTGTAAATAGCGGCAGAAACGCCCCTTCGAGTCGATACAGTGAGACGGGAAACAATACAGAAACAGAGCGGGCTCACTTTTTCTGGAGTCTTATTCCATTCAAAGTATATTTGAGTGATTTTCCTACTATAAAGCGTGCGACACAGTACAATAGGGCATGATTGTATTGGGCGTACAGGCGCTTGACAGAGATAACACTTGAGCACATCGTGGTATTGCAGCACTGGGACATGTTGCAAATGCAGCTTGCATACATAATCTAATTTGTAGACGTTCTTAGAGGTACAGAACTTCAATATACGATCTAATTTAATGTCGCAATTCTGCCTAATTCGCTTCGCATCAACGGTATTGGTGTCGCTGTTCGATAAAACCAAAGCCGCAATCGGAATATCGAACTCATCTAATGCTGGCAAATAGCCACGGACGAATTTAATTTTCAGTTCGTGACTTCAAATAAAAACGTTTTTCGTTCGTTTCCATTTATTCTTTGCTCCTAGAGAGCAAAATCAATTCATTTATCGGAAAAATCAATAAATCCAATTGATATTTGCGGTGGTAGCCCGCAACAGCAAACTTATTCATGGCATTAAATTACCATGTTTATTGGCATCACAATAGGAACGCCTCCGTTGTATAGTTAGCCTTTAGCGACGATATATCACCGCACTAAGGCTAGACCGAGTCTACGTCGACGTCAGCACCGAATTTAGGTTAGCGGCGAGTGGAAGGTTTTGCACGCTTCACTGCAACCCGTAATTCAATCCTCAGCCCGGCAAGAGAGAAGGAAGCTGTGATATCTTCTTCGCTTTTCGCGCTCGCATCAGTGTGTGTTTACTGTTTTTACTAAACTCAAACCGGGTCATAAACTGTTTTAAACGGTATTCTCAAGGGAACTTTTCAAGCTACCGACACACCACTGTGACCTCGCGTTAAAACGAGACTGTAATACAGTTAGTCGAGTTATTAAACCCCAAATACAATATTACAGTGATATCGAGACGAGTTCACGCTTAGGGTCGGTGGTGGATGCACCGAACTCCAAGGTGCCGAATCCAAGTAACGTTTTGTAGCTTGTACGTCATGAAAGTATAGTACCTCGCATTCCCAATAAAGGCGTGGAAGAACAGCCTGTTACCCGCCCAGACAAATCAAATATGGAAGCGCGGCTCACAAAATTTCATATTAATTCATCACGATTGCTATGACTGAGAATAATTTTACGCATTCCAAAGTGTCTTCGCGAACTTTGCTACAGGCTCTTGTTACTCCGGCGCCCCTTTGCTGCTGCTGAATCACGATAAACGGAAACGTGGGAAATCGCGGCGACGTAATAACGCATTGGATTGACACGCCTACCACGACGGGGCCAATCCCTGGCGGCAATCATTTTTATGTCGATGACAAATTTTGCATTCGCCCAGCGCGGTGACGTAACGGACTTTGTAAACCCGCAAAAAGTGTGAGTCCCCGCTGAATTCTGCGCGGATCCCAGGCTGTTTGTTTGTTATTGTCATCGGAAATTTACAATGCACATCGTTGATGCCTCTTCCCCGAGATTGCAACCAGCGCGCCGCAGTTCTACTAAATTTTAATTGCAATACACACAAACTATGAATAAATCGATCAAATCAAAAGTGACGCTGTAATGTCATCACATTAATGAAAGTTATACATGACTATTGACTCATTGTATATATAATTTGCCATGAATAAACAACTCGCGTGCAAATGATAAGTCATATTATTTCATTCGGAGGATTTCATAATAATTCAGCGAGGAAAGATTTCGTGCACGTGGCGATTGGTCCTTGGTGATGTATTTACCTTTTATTCAGCTCAGCTAGCGCCAATCGATGGGAAATCCGGTGTGGGGTGTGGTGTGGTCGTGCCTGCTTCGCGGAGTCATGACTGCATGATAACTATTGTATAAGCCCACTAGATAGAGGCTGGCAATTATTTTAGATGTGGCGATTTTTGGAAAACATACTAATGCATGCCCAACGGCGACAGCAATCGTCTATTTACTAGCAAAAGAAGGAAGAACAAGAATTTACCAAGGAAACGCTCCATAAACAAAGAGAAACGAATGAGAAAAGTTTGGTTCACTTACAATTAAAAACAAAATACCAACGGTTATCAAGCCAAGTGAGTGGGCGTTCAGCAGGCGGAGTCCCGTGTTACTGCAATGCCGCTTACGATCTGCAAACTTTCCAAAGCTGTTGAATCTATCCGCGTTGTGCGGCACACAATTCTCTTAAGATGAAAAACAGATAACTATCGTCTTACGCATGTGCAAAATAAATAAAGGAATAGTTTGTCCGATTTTAAAATGGCAAGCTGACGCAGAGTTTATCTGATTTATGGAAAAAATGTCACGCTGTAATTCATAACCTCCATATTCTATTTTTGCTTATTTATCGCATCAATATTTTCCCGTAAAATCAAAACTACGGCAAAATACGCTTCGAGTAACAGTTTAGATTTTCGTAGCGACCGAATTATCCAGACGCTATGAATATGCCTTCACCAAGTTCATAATTTTGGTCATGGTCATTGGTCATGTATGACGTCAAGGACGTGGAGCGGACATAAATGCTGTATTTTTCGTGAGACGCTATATTGTTTGATACATACAGGTATGCGAATATACGAATTAGTAAACTAAAGCGAAGAAGACACGTATTCATTCTTTGAGGCATAAAACCAACATCAAAAGGCCCCTAATATAGTTTTAGCATAAATATAGGAAAATCGATTAGATACTCTAGCAATAGTGAGCATTCGCTGGCTAACTTGTGTCTCAACTTATGCAGTACGCCCGTCACGGTATCATTGTATACTATTAGGCCAGTGGTGGTAAACCCGGGGTCGTTCTCCTTTTTTCTTGGGGTCGGTAAGGTGCTGACCTTTTTAGCGTCATCAGCCTACCAAATCTAAAGGTGGGCCACGGTGGATTTTCGAATCGGAAATTTGGCCACGACCATAAAAGAAGTGTGGGGACCACTGCATTAGGCTGAGTTGGAATTAATGGTGTAATATCAACTTTCTAGGAAGTATCCCTAAGGTAGTGGGCGCGTAAAGCCTCATTAATGGTATGCACGTGCTCGAATAATTTCCTATATTGCATCAGCCGATCACTTTCCCGTGCAATCGTGGAAGCGCTGCTCGAAACGGTACCCTGCAATCGGGCGTTTCGCTGCACGCCAGCAGGTGCATAATCATTTAAAAGTACAACTCAACGCTCCAAAATCGGGTAATTAATGCAACACCATCACACAATAAGCAACATTGTTTGGACTAGCAATAACAAATACGCACTAAGATATATTATCATGATGCTCAACAATGCGAAAACTTGAAAACGTGATCAAGTCCGTGTTGATATCCTGCGGGGCAAATCTTTATCGACAAGTACGACAATAGCCTCACCGGATTAAAGGCATCATTCGGTTTGGCGGGAAAGCAGTGGTTTGATGAATGTAAACTCACTCAGTATTGTCCGTGTGTTTCTAATTATATACCTCGAGACATACGAAAATCGTCGATTACATTGCCCGCGCAAAACCAAGTGGATAGATAGCTATGGAATCCAAGGCATTTTAGATAAACAGCATTTGTACCCGGCTAGAGACATGTGGTCGTGGTATCATCCATCGTAATACTTTGCGTGCTTTCCGTTATTTTCGCACTTACTACCAAAAGGGGTGTGCTGGGTCACACGCCCACTTGTTTTTGTATCGTTCCATGTGTCATTGCATGCGCGCCAAAGTATCGAATTAAAAGCGAGCGCATTAATGGAACGGTTTCCTTATCTTCTATTCACATTAACGAATGCGACAGAAGTCTGTCTGAAATAAATTATATGATATATTGGTCTCGAACATGCGGACTGCTGAGGTAACGAAAATTAGAGACGCATTTTCGCCGTATATTTGAGTTTTCGCGAACCCGTGCCAAATTATGCTTGTTCAGCATTCCGTCGGCCGCGAGAATGCCCTCGAAAAGGCACAACATTACGCCGATGCCAGACTAATCCAAGGAGAGAGCGATATGCAAGAATGCATTCGACGTAAATTTTATCGGACAATGCGTCTGTTTGTTTGGCGCTATTCACTTTGGGCATTTCATGTGCAATATGAGCCCTTAACGATATACCACAGTTTATATCCTTAGAAAACAAGAAGAGATTGCGCTAAAAGTCGCAACATACTCCCATAAATTCTACGCATGTCACAGGCTCCTAAATTCAAGTTTGTTTTATTAGAATAAAAAACTTAGGCTTTTCCTGTTGGGCGTCAACGCGTTGAACAAATATTTTCGCCGCCCACAAGTTCACACATTACAAAAAATCGCGTGCTTGTATAAGGTTCGTCTAGTCGTTTTGAAAACGGGTTTAATATAGGCCAACAACAAATTTAGCCGGACAATAGACCATTGCATTGCGTAACCTCTCTGTAACTATCTCCGCAAGTCTCACGCGGTGCGGACAGTGGACTATGCAGCATACTCAAGGCGGATGATGACGATTAGCTTGGCCTGCAGTCATTTATGTGTCCATCACAACAGTTTACCCATGCGCTCGCTGGTAGTTTTCCATTCGGATTGTTCATGCTACGTAACTGCCCGGTATGCTTGCTTGGGGATGATGAGAAAGAGGGGCAAGAGGGGTATTGCTTCGTTGACGGTACTGAAATTTGCATCGCGTTGCTACAGAGAAAGAAAGGCATCTTTCACGACCTGCGGGCGAAGACATATTAGATTTTTCATAATATTTTGATATCCAAATCCAATGACTGATCAGTGAACACTGTAGGTAGACGCATGCACATATAAAAAGAGATATTGATATCATTCGTATTGCATATTCGGAAATGTCGATGTGAAAATACGACAAGTTTTTTGCATGCATGTGTGCGTGCAATGTTATGCACTAATCGACTGCCAACTGCATATAGACTAGACAGGGGTCACCAACCTTACTGAAACTAAGAGCTAATTCTTGGGTACTATGCGAAGGGCTACCATTTACTCCCGCCATTTACCCATGATTGGTTGAATTTCTTCGCTTTGATATTGAAAGCACTGGGCAAGGTTTCGGATACTTACTAAGTAAAGATAACTCTTTCCAGGACTCACGCGAGCGTCTCCGAGTTCAGTTGCGTTGCCCCGGGCGCTGAGGTGCCGTGCCAACCTCCGCGTCGAGTCTCCGGACCATGCCAGATTCCCTTTTGAGATCCGTGGCGGCGAAGACGAGCAAATTCGTGGAATCGGCATTTTGTTTCTGTCATGACTTATGCATACCTGGTAATATAACATATATTGGCACTTGGACAGTGCTCATTGAGCACATAAATAAAATTGAGCGATAATTTATTCATTATTCCGTTGTAATTCAATTTTAGATATAGGAGAGGATTGCGCCGAAAGTTCACACGAAAGGTCGAAATCATTTTACCTCAAATCAAATAAGATTTCACAAAAATCGTGATCAAAATCCGATTCGAATAAGGAGGAAAATCGAAAATCCGATATTTTAAAAGTCTAAATTCACTCCGATACCTGCTATGCTTATAGTGATATATCACGATGCTTCGAATTATTCGATATTTCATGTTACAAATAACATTCCTGGTGGCTCTCGAAGTATCCGCGTGGTCCCGCCTACAAGATGCGGAGAAACGCCCATACCATATGATTCCACCAGTCATTTACACCGACTTTGTTAAATCTGTCTCAAAGTTAATATGCATTAGATTGAATTTGGCCGAAGGCATGGCACACGTCTGGTGCATGACGATGTTATGGGCTGTGATGTGCTCGGAACATGACCGCGTGAGACCGACTTCATATGAATTACTTGCTTCTATTAACGCCGAATGACACACATCCGAAAGCTAATTAACGCCGTATCGGTGTAGCGTACACACTGTATACTCCACGTGGAATCGTAATGGACACAGTTAGTAGTAGTCGCAGTATAAGCAAAAGAACGAAGCCATGCCGTCGCTTTACTCCTCTTTTTGTAAGAACGCCAAAGGCATCCACCACAATGGCGCCACGGAACTAGTAAACAATCCGTCATCAGGGAGCTGCGTGTATGGCTCGCGATTGAGGGATTACTTGCGCCGGGTATCTCATGTTATGCGGAATATCTTTGGTTATCGTATGTTCTTGAAGTATGCATCATTGGGAGTTGACCGCGGTACATATTTCGTCCGACCGAATTACGTAATGTCACCAATAATGGCGATCTTGTCGTTTTGCTGAGGCGCTGTTCACAACGATACTCGGGGCGCGAGATAGTACTCCTCTGAGGCACGTTAGTAATAATAATATTTGTAGCGTACATGTCGGGCTTGGGTTGAAGCAACACATTATATTTGACAATGTAGTTTCCCGGTCGTATTACACGAAAAGTCTTGTTGAATTCATTACTCAAATAGTCCGTTTGACACAACTTGACATGCGACAAATCCAACGACTACTCCAAACAATTCCTTGTAAGCATTTCGAATTGAAGTTATGTCGGATGGATAACAGGGCTTTGGATTAGAGCAGGGGTCACTAACGCAGTGCGCGCGGGCCCCCGGTAGCCCGCGACGACCAGATGAGTAGCCCGCGAGCCTGTTCTAAAAATAGATCGAATAGCAGCATCTACCAATATTCGTCAGATTATTACTAGGGCTGGGCACAATGATTCGAGTACTCGAATCTGAATCGAGTATTAATTTTAATGATTCGAGTCGAGTAGTAAAAGACAATTTTTTCGAGTACTGAAATTACACGCTTCTCACCACTGACAGCTAATTTATAAACGAGAATTATAGTTTCGATACGAATTTTCACTGTTGAAGCATTGAAACCTTGATTTGCGGTATCGTAGTATACGAAACATTATTATAAAGCTACGAAGGTTACTGGACGTAGCACATTTCCGAAGTCATGATTATCCCACAACATTATCACCAAGTGGCATGAAATCGGTATGGTCGAAAAATAGCAAATTATGTTTTAAGAGATGGATAACAGGCATTATATTCTTTGTTGTGGCATAAACGGTACATATCTGATTTTTGACGTATAACATTCTCTTATGACGTCATAAGGAGTGATACTCGATTACTCGACTCGACTCGAAGCATGTTACGTGATTCAGAATCGAATCACTCAGGTACTCGATTTTGCCCAGCCCTAATTATTACCAGTGAGCTTTAAATATATATAGTTTGGTTGATTTAGCTATTCTTGTTTAAATCACTATAATATGTGACTTTACAAATGACAATACATACATATAAACAATTGAAATGATGATATCAAATATCCTCAATTACAATTAGTAATATACCACCATGTAACAGAATCACAAGATATAGAAGTCGTATACGGTGCAGTCTCTATACAGGCGACATGACGAAATGCCATCCACGGTCTTCTTGAAATGGCGGGGGGTTCCGTTATGGTAGCTCGACTTCAAGGACAATGCCAAAGTAGTAAACAACATTACTATTCGGTAGCAGATAGCCGTGAAGTACTAGCAGATTTTCAATATATGTGTGTCCATTACGTATTGCATCTGTTGACACAACTTGTTTCTCTTACACTCAACGTAGTTTAGTACCATGTTTGTAACTTTCGGTAATCGTTGCTGCTGTCAGGTATAATGAAATCTGTCATGTCTGGATGCTGAACAGTTGGAGATTGAAATTGTAACACTGCAAAATGACCTCCACCTCAAAGCCCACCAAACATTTGGTGCCTTGTAGACACGGAAAAGTACAGTTGTATATCCAAGCAGCTATGAAGGTTGTAAGCGTGTTTGGTTCAACTTATCGTTGTGAATCAGCCTTTTCGGGCATGAACTTCATCAAAAACAAACACAGAACACGCCTCACCAATGCATATCTGGAACACTCACTCAGAGTTGCAGTGCAAAGTTACATACCAGAGTACAGCGCACTAGTTGAGACAGCATGCAATGCCAGGCTTCCCACTGACTGATATAGAGACAGATAACATGATGTCCAGATTTATTTTAAAATTTGAGTTGATTGTTGTTGTATAATTTATACCAACATGGTGCGATGTAATTCATGATTTCCTAAAACATCTTAGTAGGTATATAGTTGAAATGAGATATTTTGCTTTAAAAGAATCTCTTAGAAGTCTTACCGCAATATGATTCCTGCCCAGTGCTATGAATATCAAAGCGGAAATTCAGTCTGAGACGGGTAAACGGCGGGAGTAAATGGTAGCTTGTCGCTGCAATCAGTACCCAAGAAGTAGCTCTTGATTGAAAAAAGGTTGGTGACCCCTGGATTAGAGAATATTGCTTGATCCTCACACAGACAAAGACGTATATACTCAACAACGTATATAGCTTCAGCCGTTACTAGCCGATATGAAAAATTTGAAATAGGATTGTAACTTCACTCCACTTCCAGCAGTTCCAAGTAGTGCTAAAGCCGATACCATAAACAAGCGATGTATACGTATGGTATCTTCCATCAGACGCAAGCGCAAAATGTTGTGGAATACAAAGTGAGCATAAGAATAATGACGCCTAGAGATCTTGGTATAACCGTTCGTCCAATTTCTCCTTACAACATTGCCGTTTTGTCTTATATGGGAAAATGATTTCCACGATTCTATTTCCTTGCATATAATTAATGATGTTCCAATGCGCAATGCACAATGTATCATATGATGTGCAAATAGCACGTGGAGCCACCATGTGGTTTGGCGCTTTGTTGCTTATTTGCATACATAACGACCGGAGACTGCGCTATGCCGAATGCTCCGTATGGAAGTTCTGTATACCAGGTCGGTGAAAAAGACAAATCGCAATGCTGTGATAAGCATACGCTAGCGAGATCATGCGACATACAACCACGATATTTGGGAGTCGCGAAATATATTGCAGTGTAGGTCCGATGATGTAATTATAGCCATTGACCGGGAATGATTCATAATCGTACTTACACTCGTGGTAAGTTCAACACCTTTCGATTTAGCAAACACATTTGGGAGTACACGAAGTCATTCAGATATTCTGAATCTAATATAACGAATACCATTGGTCGTTTCAAATTTCGAAAATACCGAGCAATGTCAAGTTGCATGTATGTGCAGGTGCAGTGTGCACTGTGCAGTTAGCGCCTATATGTTATCACCACAGCTTACACCGGTCATGGCATACAGATACAGGTCACCATTCACCAATGGTGACATCGTATCATTACATACTCACTGCAATTGCTGTAGAAAGCAATCATATATCTAATCGAGCGCAGAAGAGCGTATAGAGGGCATAGTTCACTACGTGTCAAGAGCACTTAATTATTATACCACACTGCAATTATGACAGATCGGTAAGAATAATGTCAAAACGGTGGCGTTGCCTGCGTAGGGCTGTATATTGAAACCGACTTCGTTCATAAATGTAAATGAAGGGTCATATCCCGCTAAAGCGATCATAATATGCGGTATGAGTTTACATCCGCACTAAATGCAGAACGATAGGAAATATCTATAGCCGCACATTCAAGATTCTGCAATGGCTTGCTTAAACCTGCCCAAAATTAACAAACAGAATTGCGAGGCTATACTACGCTGGATACCCGGTACTTCACCGCAGTGACTTCCGTGCTAACCGCTTCATATACGCCAATACTAGGTGCGATCAATCGGCATTTAAATAATAACTGTTTGTTTCTATCGCGAATTTCGGCGCTACATCAACGTGAGAAAATCGTTTTCGGTTCAGTCACCAACAATCGTCTTTATACTGCGTGTTTAGGTGCTGAGCAATAGGAAACAATCTATTGGCTTGGAAAAATGACACAAAGGTGAATGCAGCTCAATTCTGCATGCCCTATTGCCTCGCAAACGAGCTGCGATTCGTCACGTCGCTTGAATCAGGGAGAATTTCTGCGAAAGTATATGACGTATCCAATAAAGTAGCTCTTTCGCAAATATGAGAGGAGCTATCGTCGAATATTAACATTACAAAACACGCTTCCTTGTATTCATAATGGAACTTCAAATGATTACGTCAGTAAGTTTGTGCCCTTGAGTTATTGTTATATAATCGCATCGGTATTGCAAAAACACGTTAGACATATGTATAAATATAAATTGGCTTGAAGCGTTCACACGCCACTTCGATACTGAAGTTTCCTCCACGGGTCTACTAAAGTCAGTATAGTGCAGTGGTTCCCAACCTTTTTTGTATTCGCGGACCCCTTTTGGAAGGTCACGAACCCCCGCGGACCCCCAAAGCTTTACTTCAAATTTAGCTCTATTATAGTGCAAGCATATCATCTGTCCTGTACAAATACCAACTTTAGGCTAGTGATCAACAGCAACAAAATGACTATTCTTGAAAATAATGTCATAGCCTAGAACTTGGGAAGACTTTTCAACGCGAATTCTGTAGCTAAATTTCTTGAAATTTGCGGTCGAGTCTTGAAAATCCGCGCGGTCTATTTGATCTGGACGAGTGCCGAATATCCACTTCCACAGAGGTCGGTGGCGGCGAATGTAATAATAACACGCAACGCTTCTGACAACATCTTCGGGTATAATCGCAACATATATGACATCAAAATTGAGAAACATATTTTTAGTGAACATATTAACCTCCTGCATAGTCCTTGGCAATTGGCAATTTGGCAATAGAATTGAGTTAACAGTAGAATATTTGATCTCAGACGGCCATTCTGAATATATAAGTTATGAAGTTTTAGCAGTTATGAAACGAAACTCTCTCGCGAAATTTAGAGGTTTGGCGTACCCTCTCAAAATGCTTCACGGACCCCCGATTGAGAACCACTGGTATAGAAAGTCCGGATACTAAAAATATATAACATTGTGATGTGACGACATCTGAGAAATGGATTATTGAGATATGGATTATATGTTCGCACGGGGCCTACGATAACTTATGTTTTCGTGGGCCCCGGTTCGCATCACATTTAGCAGAGCATATACATTATACAATCCTTGCCACTTAACTGCACAGGATATCCAGCGCAACATTAGGCTGCTATCACGTCCCTAGAAGTGTGTATCGCTACCTCAGCGCACTCCGTGCGGTTTACGCGAGCATAATCTCGGAGAAATATCTGGAATCTGTTTACGCGATGTTTGTGAACGCAGCCAGGATTCCACCATTGGTGTTGATGTTCCGTCCCGATAATGTATTTTAAAATCAGTGGTTCTTGACCTTTTCAGCTTGCCGACCGCCAAAATCTCGAAAGCAAATTTTGCGGACCGCTGAACTTTCAAAAAATCAGTGATAGGGTGAATAAAATTCGAAATGCCTCTACACTCTAAAAAGCGCCTCTACACTCTTGGAATATTTCATTAATGTTGTGTGTTGTTGTTCTCGGTTATTTATAACCGAATATGTACTCGTTTACGTTTGTTTTGTATAGTTACTACTGTATCTTGCCTGTCTACTAGTTGTTTGTTTTTGTTACTATTACTTCATGCAGACAAAATAGTTCTCACATTTCTAATATTATTCACCCTATCACTGACCTTCGCTACTGATGAGAGTCAGTCGAAAAGCTTTTAGCGAATAAATTATTTCAAAAAATCAAAACCAACACAAATGTAATTACGAAAAAGTATGCAACTCAAACAAAGAATCATACATTTCACACTTTAACACTTATCACACACTGAGAACTTGATGGCCACTGTCGCTGGATATTCCAGCTGTTTTGCGTGTTTCATCGCAGTTGCTGCAAGGAAAAGTCCTGTTACAACTACCAACGTGATTTTCACTTTGGCGTTTCTTCCGAAAGTTGTCAAAATTTGGTTGACAAGTCATCTAATAGTTTTTACACGTCACTGGTAGTAAACGAGTTATGGAGGTTACTTTTATGCAGTTTGGTTCAACAATTGCATGATTTTGACTTGACATGATGTCTATATCAGGTCAAAAAGAGTTCTGAATTTCTAAATCATAAAAAAATGTGGTGTCTTCTTTCACTAGTTCTCGTTAATGGACCGGCCTTCATATTACATGGGATGAGAACCACTGCTTCAAAAGTGACCTTCCATGGCTAGTTTAGAACGGAAGGTTGGCTATTGGGAATTAATAGCACTGTATAATCTTAATATTGCTAAAGCAAAACAAAACGGACTCCATATGGTCGTCCATCACATATGCGCAATGCGCATTGCGCATGCCCAATGTTATCCAAAAAATTAGCGATATACTATTTGAGACAGGCAATGAGAATTTACTCCCGCAAAATTTAAGCATTGATCGTGTGAGCACTGTTTTTCTGAAATCCAAAATCGACAGAGGTAAAATATGACCATCGCAGTTGAAAAACACCATGAATACCGCAAACAACAANGACAAAAGATGGAACTATATGACGCTATCTTTTCAGATTTTAATGATTGGGAAATATCTAACTTTGAGTCTTCTTTATTGATACAACTTGAACGCGTTGGCAATACAAATCAATTATACACCTGAAGAATACCGCCTACACAAAGCAGAAGTGAGCCGGGATTTTTNGAGACGACCAGCCGTTGTGTCCGTTTGCTGTTATTGAATTACCACTTCCTGGTGTTGGTGTTGTATTCGCGGAGCCAAGAAGCGTGTTCAAGTACTCGGGAAAAGTGCGCCCATAGTGAGTTATGTTACCAAAATGTTTTCGTATTTCTGCCANCAGTCGTGTTAGTCACACTTTCGGAATGGGGAATTCTTATTTTTAACTGCAATTACCGGTTGGCAGCGTCCCGAAAACTGTCACTACATATCTGCGGTGTGCGATGTTCTGAANCCTCCTTGTTGAGGGGCATTTTCATAAGCTTCAGTTCAATTAGAACACTGCAGGATGAAGNGACATTCGGGAATCCTCGGCGCAACATCACATCAAAAATTGTGTGAATCCTCAGCCCTGGTTATGATCCATCGGTGTTCAAATTACAGAATGAAACAGATTTTTTTCTATATAGAATTGGTTGATAATGCTATTTATCAGAGCCAATGTTTGCCTTAGTCTGGTGATCATTATGATAGNTGAAGGCATACTNTTCGAAAGGATAGTAATCAACAATTCACTACTCTATCGAAAATGTCAATGAAGCTGGGTCAATATTAAAGGACAATGGACGAACATGNGCATATGNTCCATGCTGGAGAGTATTAATTGCAATAACCACTTTTAGATCTCCTTTATGGTTGATTTGTAAACTGTTCANTGTTCATATTCAAAAGCGTTTTTTATAATTGCGGTTGCTTATATCTTAAGGCTTTCAATGCCAACGTAGGTTAATAGGAGACGGTTGCGTGCTGACGATTATCATGCAATCTACGGTGATTAGAGCGCAGTGCATACAAACTCGACAAGAGACCTGCTAATACAATGTCGTGCTCTGAAGTGTGTCGGCGGTAATTTTGTTTTTCGCTATCACAGCTTGGCCATCCGACATAGACCAAAGACACGAAATACGTTGATACTATCTAGAATTGTCGGAGACAATTCATTCTCTCGCGGCGCCAGCGGCGATCTGTTTGTCTGAGAAGTTAGATTTGAGTCGCCGGCGAGTCGTGTGATCACTGCAAAAACATTCCTTGATAATAAAAATATTGTTTTCTGTTGTGCTCACCCAGATATCACGATTATTTTATGCTGATGATGAGATACTCCCGGTTACTGTCTCACTCCTTTTTGAGGTGCATCCCGGTCGTGCTGTGATTAGAATTTCCGAATGATATTTCTTCATTTGCATTCTAATCCAGGCTTTGCGGTTACACCGAGAGCATTCTCATCAGTAAAACGCGAAAGCCTCGTAGTAAGCAAGTAGGCGTTCTTCGCCCACACACCGAGACAAGAACGGGGCACTAGCGTGATGTCGCGTTCTGTCTAATTCAGCGAGAAGGTCAGGAACACTTGAGGTTTTTGCCCATGCAGACGCAAAGTCAAATTATTACCGTCATGAATGGTATCGCCATTGCTNTGAGACAATTATATCAATCGTCGGAGTTACGATAACCTTCTAAAGCTCTGCATTTTCGCTTAACACGGGATAGCAATACATACTTTAATGCGTTCAAAATGATAGCGATAAACATCGATGGAATAGTGAAATACAAGCATAGTCGAATGAAAACCATACGGTTCTGATGTTAATGTTCGCGTACTGCGGGCAACCTTACCAATCTTATACCATTGTGAGACAATATGACGTAGCACTGACGCATAGGAAAGAGCACGCCTCGGTATTTCGCAACACGATCAGCTGATCGCGACCGCTTATCAAGCGAGTTCTGGAAAATGCCGGCCGGCGAAATCGATACTTGCGCAACAGCTGTTCGGGAAATTTCGCAACAATTTTTCATATTGATGAAAAGGCCCCGGTAAGCATCCTGCCCAGAAGATATATTTAAATTCTTAGATACGTGCNATTNGCAGTCTCAGGGTGTTACGCGGAAGCCTCCTATACCTTGTTCCGATAGGTTCGCNTTGGCTTCTAGACAATTTCTGCNGCACCAGGNCAATACAATATAATTCAATATGTTCTATCATTAATACTAAAGTAGTTCAATTCTTCGGTGATTGGGTGCTGGATTCGTTAGTCTCGCCTAACCTTACCATGTTACCAATCTCATCTTCGATTTGGCCCTAACGGACTCGGACGAATATGGAACCGGTTCACACCGGTTCTGAATAATTTGTTCAGATCGAAACGCCGGACTTGTATTTCGCAATCATCTGATCGGTTCTTTACGTTTATAGCCTTATCACTAGTGCGCCGAAGTAAATGATTCTCCTCATGTAAAAGGAGACAGACAGTGCACGTGTAGGATGGCACGTTGACACGAGAAAACGAAATATCCGACCGCGTACTGCCGCCGAGACTCATACCAATTCATGATATTAATAGCAGTTAACCCTGTATTTAATAATAACTAAATCACTGTGTTGTATAGATACTACCACAGCTACTTTCTTTCCCCTGCTCCTTCCAATCCAAATTACCACGCCATAGTCTTAGGTGCCTTCGCTGCCCTAAGTATGACCGTGCCAGGACGAATCTACTACAGACCGCAGAGCGGAATAAAGTATCATTAACGCCCAAGTCCCTGCTAACAGATGAGCATACTATACGGCAAGTCATCGAATTCACGATAGCAAGTGGAAGGGCTATATGACTCTTCATAACCCATTGGTATAGTCGCGAATAATCGCTAGTTATCGTCCTGGGGCAAAAAACCAAGTAGCTAAGCCCCATACCCCCCCCCCTAATACCTACCTACCACGCCATAGTCTTAGGTGTGATTACTATTCATATTCATGCACTTGATGTCGGGAAAACAATCACATAAGATTTGTCTTGACCTCAGGCCACACCCGTCATCAATTTGGACAAATATGTTATCATTAAGCTCCAATGTACGTCATAAGTTCGCAGTAAAAATTCAGTACCACGCTTCTCAACTGACTTGTGGTCTATATATGCCTCTTATAGGTTACCTGAATTCTACTGGGCTAGATATTAGATATATCGGCAGCGCATGATTCAGGCTGGGGTTTGTTGATTTTTTAACAATAAAGTTAAGGCTTTAACCCAGTGATTCCCAAAGTGGGCGATTTATTCTGAGAGACGGGCGGCAAAAAGTGTTGAAGTAGAAGTAGTATAAATGCAAAACTACTTCAGTAAGTGGATAGTACCTACTTGAATATTACGGGAAATTAGTCGGATAACCTAACTGATGACCTTTAGTCTATATTGGGGCCATAAAAATATGTTGAGCTTGGTAAAGGAGCGAAGGGGCGAAAAATTTGGGAACTACTGCTTTAACCCATCCGGTATACAGCCATTTTCATCATTGAAACCAATGAGTATCAGCAGCAAGTAAATAATGGAGGAAATGATGGAGAAACCCGCACCAATTGACTTTCCGTGCGTACAAGCCTTATGCTGCATCATTTTTTGGCGCAAACTAGATTGGATTTTAGGTTTTAAAAGATTGGCTATCAGAAAGCTTTGCTTTTCTGTCTTGAAAAGGGAAATTACCAAACGGCAAACGGTCAATGAGGCGACGCAAAGGACATCGAAAGCTTCCAATATAAATTTACGATACNTTTATTACGTGACAGTTACAGCATATCAGTAGTAGCAACACTAGTCTCGCAAACCAAGGGTGTCGGTTTTGATTCCCGCTGTGCCGCCATGCCGTGTGACCATTACCGGTCACAAGCCCCGTAAATGTATGGTTGCAGGGTAACTTCAGCCAAATCGTGCGGATCACACGAACAAAAATCCGGTGAGGTAACCACACATTCGGGAGAGGCCGACCGACCGACTATCTCTCTCTTTCTCTCTCTCACACACAGTTATCCTACGAGCTTGCCATCCAGACCTATCTATGTCTTTATCTACTCCGGTTCTTGTTCGGCGGTTGNACTCAGTCAACCTATGAACCCGTATCACGTTCCCCGCCAGCCATCGGGAAATGGATATATGACTCACAATAAAATTGACAAACGACGTGATGCTTATTGTGGACTAATTTTCTCGTGATCTATAAGGTACATATACTATTGATAAATATACCAGACAGTGCATCCTTGCATAAATGATGAGCTGTCTCGCTGTAGCTTCTGACCTTATTTGTTCATGTGTTGTAGCGTGATCGCTACAACGTTAGTATCGGGCAATCGTTGTATGAAAGCGCTGAATTGATGACACGCACATCGAACTGGAAGTTGAACCTTGTCCCACGCATTAGACTTCGACGAGGTGCCGGTATGTGGCGGCTGCATTGCTTATGCTACCATATATGTTCTTCACCGGACGGAGATGCATTTGAGTTTTCGGAGTGCATACAAGCCAAGTCTTTGTTTCGCGTTGACAAGCGCTAGGAAATTGGACGCGAGATGAGCCATGCGATGATGCGGTTCTGAATTATTGAAGATGACATAAACTCGGATTATTCACCAGCCGGTCGATTCCTTGCTTATCTTTTAACGTCGATAAATAATACGTCGACCGGCATGCAATTTGAATCATGTCATTATGTGACAAAAACGTTCAGCCATATCATCACATCAATCCTGGAATTATTAAATATACAAAAATATACCGTTTAGCTACGTGCCCGCAGCTATTAAAATACATGCTCCGTGACTCAATATATCGAAGGAAGTNTTAGGGCAATAATCCAAGCCATTGAATCTAAAATATCGTAATATGCTGACCAGCAAATGCCATGAAATAGGAACCACAACCCATAAGAGTAGAGTATTTCCTTCGTGGAGTATAAATGACGGCAATCCAAGCTTCATTGGATGATGTTTGTTATTCGGCGATTATGGAGTAATAATCTTTCTCGGCGACTGTTTGCGACAAAGTCACGGTAAACAATTTAACGCTAGCTATTAACTTATTACGACAAACTCGACAGTGGTCACAATAGCCGATAAATACAGCTGTATCTACAGAGAATAGGTTACGTGGGGTCAATAGACACTAAGCATTTATGATCAGATACCGCTTGGTTTGATAGGACAATGCGCCCTTTGCTTGGAATACGCGTATGAGTAATGCCGGTATACATTACGTATCATTGCTGCTACCATTGAACGATTTGTAATATAATAATAGCCAGCCGATTGTGAATCGCTGGCGTTGCGAAATCTTCCCGAAAACGCATGCGTTGCTGCGATAATACCGAGTGTCTGATTCGTTTTATTGACGCGGAAGCCAACGCACAGTAACCACACGGTGTTTTATACTTTGGTGAATGGCGGGGAACATTTCATGAACATTTCGATGTCAATTGTAAAGCATCACGCAACGCAACAACCCACATATCGCCAGGACTCCCAGAATCCAAATTAGGGTATTAGAGCCACATTCTCCAATCGTAATGTACATGATTCATGAATGTTTCGTGTCGAGACGGTATACCGGTCTGCGCCTGTTTATTAGATTTCGCAATAAACGGCCGATGGAAATAGTGCTAGGCCGCTAGGGCTAGGTCCGGTTTTTCCAAGTTCGCATGAAGATAACATGGTAATGGGAAGCCCGCAAAATAAACGGCGCAAATCACACAAAATGTGAACGAAACAGCCCGGTTAAATGATAACATCAAACAGAACTGAAAGAGGACGAGGGCTGCGATCCCAAAATGCAAATAGGTCGACTAGCTGCTATCGGTTTTATACCTTCATTCCGATTTCAACGTAGCTGCTNGTTATCAAATACTGCTGGTTATAGTAAAGTCTCGGATAGGTTCTCAGTGGACACAGAGCCCGGCACGGTGTGAGTTCGTGTTGTTTTTATGGGGTGGACTTTTAAAAGCTTAAATAAACTTGATATATTGGAAAAGTCGAATTTTGACCTTTACGACGATCANTAAGAAAGATTCTCATTGGCNGTCCCTTCGCTATCATTAAAATAACTTCAATATGNATTATTTCAAGGCGCTTCATACCAGGATTGCTATCCCATGTATTCAGTGGTTTTCTNTGAATATGCTCACTTGCTCAGGCCTGTGACATATATGCAATATGCATAGATGTCATACGTATACCCCAAGTATGACCCTTTTTCAGCTGCCTTATAGAGAATTGCAACCAAATTGACGCTTTGATAATAATTGATCAGATTTTATCAGATGCGAATCTCGTATCCTTTCAAATTAACTATAAAATTGTATGTTTGTTTTACCGGAATCTCGTTGCTGCTTCAACTATAGGACGGAAAATTGAGCGAAGGTATAAGAGGTTAAGAAACATTTATCATATTTCCTATCGCATTTACGGGACCGCAGGGCATAACTACTTGCGCAATATTAGTTTTAACGTAGTACACCTTGAAGCGCCATGTGTAAAAGCTTGTTTCACACATTACACACATACGACTACTCGGGAAATATTAGTGACATTCATTTCAATTCTGAGCAGCATTGGTAAAGTCAATACTTGTCATATTTTCGTGGAGCAGTTGGANTTTATGGCACAGTGATATGTGCCGTTTAATATTGAGTGTCTATGTAGGCTAACTACAGTCAAGCACGAATAATGACGTCATGGTTTGGCTGATGGTGTGCTCTACTCTGATTCGAAGCGATACTCATACATGGAGTCTCACGAATAACATATCATAAAACCACCCATGATATATGGTTGAGAAACATAGCGTATGCTGAAGGCAGTGATCTCATCTCTACAAATAAATGATTAACAATGCCAATTGCTCAGTGATCACACAAGTGTTAACAAGAGCGCGTGCAATAGAAATGTTTTGACATGTTATGCATTTGCTGCAGATTGATTCATTAAAACCTTCACGATATAATCCCCGCTTCGATCGTACAGGAAATGACTGGATTGAAAGATGTTAAATAATATTTATATAACTTATATATATATATGATTCAATGGTCCATCCCACGATCGGGATATTTGAGTGTTATACGTGTACTTCATAGCTATGAACTACTATGANCTTGTGTGAGTAAATAAAAAGAGCGCTGCAGACAAATACACTGGACATTCAATATGAGGTAGACCTACTTTTGATTATTTTGATCTTTTCACTCTGATACATACAATATTATGCCAGACAAAGTCATACGCTCAAATGGTTTTGTTCATTATTTTGTGTGAATATCTCAGTTGTTTGATTTCGTGCGTCCTTCACTCGTTTTGAAAAGCTCAATCGTTAATGGGTCAACCAGACCAGGGGACCAGTACACAAAGCGCGTCCGCGCAGTGCACACCTGTTTTTAGAGTATAAAGATGGTATTTCGACACTTATGCCCAATCTGTGTTGTTCAGACACTCATTGAAACGGAACACGGGATATAATAAAATGACGTAACGGTCGTACGGAAGACTTCAAATTTACAATGGATTCAGTTACGAGATCAGCTGTGTTTGAGATGGGTAGTGTAAACTATAGGAAAGAATAATAATATTTACGACCGTCCACTAGTAATAGACGAAAGCTAACTAACACATTGTTTTTTTGAAACTTATTTCCGAAGACCATGGACTTTGTATATTACAGTGAATTCTAGTCACGGATGGCGACACTCGCCGATTCAAGTCCTTGAGCACAATCACACAGGTTACATGCTACAGTTTTATGTTTCAATTTATGTGCGACCGCGATGAGTTCAACTGTGGCTCATATGGTGATGAATTATGATTCATAACTAACAATGACTTGACTAGTACTATTACCGACATCATATTTGAACTCAAAAATGCACATCGAAATGCTAGTAAAACATTTTAATTAAGTGAAATCAACAGAGGCTTTCCTTTGCATATCAGATTAATTTGACCTCTTCTGCATCGTGGCAATCCCGAACACGCGACGAACAATTTCCCGATTTACAGAAGTCGACAACAAACGAGCTGCGCCACAGTGACAGTAATTTGCTCGCGATCATCGAATCGCCCAGCTGACGACTCTGTAATTATGTCAATTGTTTGCAAAATTGAACACCCTGTGACGTACACAGAGCGATTCGTGAATGGTTCGTGTAGCGACAAAGGAACTCATCATCATAAACAGCCTATTCACTAATTCACTGATTTGATAGATACTGTATGCGGAGTATAGCCTACTTCCCAAAATGTGTTTACGGGGGAAAATATACCGACTCAGTCAATACACAGCCCAACGCTGTTGACGACTGTAGCACAACATCACCTAATCAGTGACTAACCTTGTTTCCGACTTGGGTGGATTCGTCGACGTAAACGATGCTTAAATTTACTCAANTACTCATATAGCATATCTTAGTCNNAGACACNNTGTCAAAACAATGCAAACAAGCGAGCCGAAGTTTACTGCCGCGAGCCTCAAATTTAAAAACACAAAGGGCTAGCAATCCCGTCTGAATTTTGTATGAACTACGGTGTCAAAATGACAGAGGAAGTAACACATCGCCGAAGTATGATCGATTGTAATCATAAACAAAAAGGCGATTACGATGACACTACTACTTTGGACGTCACGAATTATATTCACCGGGCTTAGGATACATCCATGGTCCAGTAAATGTACAGTACATTATGTAGGTACTAAGGCTACATTGAGCAGGCCATGATAATCCAATCGAGACCGGCATATTGCACACAATTATAGGTGTATGATAAAAACAAAAATATTCCAGAGTGCTGATTGCCATATAGTCAGTATTTCGGTCGCAAAGACAGTTTTAATTTTGCAGCAATGAGAAATCCCGTCTTTACGGCACAAAGCGATTGTAGACAAAAAGTCAAACAATGAACTCATCAGTAAGTGATATTTTGAATCTTCAGTGTTTATTGCTCATTCCATAAGTGGCGTTGCATATAAATCGAGCAATTTTGGATCGCAATGATAAGTACATTCAAACATTTAACCTTATGGTTACACAAAAACTCCGCCCACATTTAGACTTAAGCAATCGGTGGAACGTTGTTTTGTTGTGAATGCGGCATTTACTATATTAGAACTCGGAATAATTGCGAATAGTAGAAAAAATGCAAGCAATGTTCGTCTATTTTGAGAACCTGAAGGATGTCGCGTTACGACCGGCAACAAGGCTTGAACGTACTTGCGCAGTTATTAGCCCACTTGAGTCGTGATAGATTCAGCAGGTAATTCCACTTTAATCGCATGTACCGATTGGTCGTACTTTTGGCATTCCTAAGTACCTTCATGAAGCCAAGCTAATTAATATCGCTGACATAATACGACACATATATTTTACCGACGAAAATTGAACTTGGTCCTTTGCAAGATTACGATGGCACAAAGCCTATGTTGTTGAAGGTGAGTAATCGAATGTTGTATTACGTCTGAATGATCGAATGTGATTCTTAACGACACAAAGCTAACGGATTTACTCATAATGTACTAATATCCAAATATTCATGAATCATGGCTGGATGAAAAGTAACTTGCAATCACCGTCTGGAACATTGAATAACGCATATCACGATCAGACCAGAACGGTATAAATTATGTATTGTATATTCATGAATGCTTGAAAGTCTTTGAATCTTACTGGTCGCGCATTGGAACTTTCGAATACACTGAAAGCCTGAATATACAGACTTTGACCTCACGTTTTTGTATATATTATTCAGCGGTTGCTCGACGAACACAACAAAAATACGTTTTGGCTTATATTGTTTCCGTAAATTGGTGAAATCCGACTCAGCGCAATCCGCACAAAGCCTGACAATCGAGTTTATTTCGCGACGCTGTCGCTTGCTTCTCTATCATCTTCGCATAAAGAAATATCACTTTTTGCCAATCGCTAACTTTCATCACGAATTTCGACACGGCGACGGAAGACTCAGCTGGAGCGTCTGCGATGATTGCTTTGTTTTTTTCCGGAGTGCCTAGCGTAGTGACCACGCGTACCTGGTGTGAAGTACCGCTAAATACCAAATTATATGATTGCTCCGAATCGTACAATCTCGCAGGTAATTATACGATTTCGTAGTAAAATAGCCCAGCCCAATCGGAAATGGCATTCCGCAAAGTCGTGATGATATGCGAACGGAAAGTGCGCATTTTACTCGTGACGGATATACAGCGGAATATTGCACTCTAGACGTTGATGCAACTATTTACATACTGCAAGGAATTCATTTAGTATTTTAGATCTATGCTTGCTGTCGTACACCCAATGACCGTTGATTACCAACGATGAATGTATACGGTTAAAATATGCAAGTCACACCCATATAGTTATATAACGGAATAACTCTTTGTGTGATTTGAACCGAGCTTGAATGCAATAGCTGCGTGAGAGTTTGAATTCGTATAGTCTGACTTCTCCTAAGATGCATAATTCGAAATGTGATAGGGTTTTGGTATAGGCCTACTTCAAATCCCCAATGAAGGTTTTTCGAACCTATTTCAAATTGCCGAATTAACAAGGCATCATGCTGCATCCAGACACGGAAAGCCAAGGACCGTGCATTTGTGCTGGCGCTGATAAAAGCAACGCCATGTCAGCTAAATGCGACCTGGGTCATGCATGAGTACTGAGTAGTTGAGTACGCAGTGTATTTTCGGAACTATAACCTATATTTAGACTGGAAATTATAGATCTTCGTTATCTCGTCTTACTGATAATTCCGCCGATCTAATAGATAGTCCTTAAGTAGGCCCGAAGCTCCTAATGGGTTAGAATTACATATTTACCCATGAATTACGCACGCGGCATTAGAACGCACCTTCCGACTTCAGTGAGCTGCCGTCTTGTCTAATACCTGCAGCAGAGAGCTTCTCAAACATTCATACTCTGCGGCCTCGTCGCCATCACACCAAAATTGTTATTTCCTACGCTTTGACATATTCACTACGCTTACTTAGTTTACAAGCGCGGACTTAACTGGGAGAATGCAGACGGCCGTGCGTATAATCTTATTTTAGTGTATTTACCCGGACCTTTAAAATTGATCATGACCGGCTTAACTCAGTAATTTACAGCGTCCTGTAGCGGATAATATTTGATTACATTGTTTTTACTGAAGCTATATACACACTACACAGGCACCCATCTATACATGAGTGTCTTCTAAAGTGAAAGTAATCCGACACGTGTATATCAATGCAGAGACCACAGCCTCTTAAATATTTACGCATCTACCATTAGTTTATCGGCGCCGGTTATATCCCAAGGCCAAGTTCTATTGTTTTATAGTCGATTTGCGATGTAGGCCTAGGTCTATAGCTGTGCTCGTGTGCGATAACAACGATTCTATTTACATACCGATATTCGGGAGAGTTTCGGAGAAAATACTATGGCATTTAGCGAACTTATAGAGTGTTGCATGACCCAGTTTGTTTCATTAAAACTTCTTGCAAACGATAAACTATATGAAGTTTTGGTGGCGCCATGTCGTAAGAATATCTCTAACAAACATCTCTATAGGG
>ATSW01014259.1:0-11603 GCA_000444245.1 Botryllus schlosseri | reverse complement strand
CTTGAGTACTTCGAAAAAGTAGAAGTACTTCGTTACTGACCACCTCTGTATATACTACAACCTGGGCCATTGCACGTGAAAGCAATAGGCCCGTTCATATCAGGTAGTTTTCCCTTCATGGAATGTTATTGACATCGCCGAAACTGTACCAGCTAGTCAGGAATAGTGATGTTGGGCACAGAAGAATAACTTATTTTTAACAACACTAACAACAATATTTAAACTGAAATCAATTCCCGCATTTCCTAATGCTTTACTAAACGTTCTTCTGTTATCTCGAATCAGTTCGCGGGCCGCAAAATATGACTTCGCGGCCGCGTGTGGGTGACCCCTGCTGTAGACGTTTTTGTTAAGCAGCTGTTGTTTGTTCATCATGTATTTCGTACCTCAACATGCCCTGGATTTATCCTAAATCAGTATCTGCCAACCTGTCTACAATGCGCTTTCGGAATGGCCGCCGGTAGCAGACTCCTTAATCACCTAATCAGCAAGCTGCAGCTGAGGTGATCATTGAAACATGGCCGATTAGCCAATCAATAGTCGTGGTACCTACAATCTCTATAGCCAAACTATGTAGTTATTGTTAGCCCTCATAGAGCCGTATTCGCCATTGGTAGCTACGAAATGATTGTGACCTGTACTAGCGTAATTAAATATCAAGTTCATTGTTGAACACAACGATTTGTCATTGATTGATGATCAGGCTCGATTCGAGAGTTCAATTGCACATTTCCTACGCTGTAGCGCAAATGCCGGCAACCTTTTGTGAGCAGCGTGCCAAAATGTCAAAGAAATGTCAAATTATTACCAGCTTGCGTGCCAAATATTTAATTTATTCGTATTTAACCTTTCAAGGAAGGAATACCACCAACCGTTTTCTTGCAGCTGGCAACGGCATCCGTTACGCCATTGATTATTGAATTAATGGCCGCGAAGGGAATAAATTTTGGGCGCTACCGCACCCGACCTATACTATATTTTCAGTCGCGCAATGATCGATCTTCTGTGGTTGATTTGGTCGTTTCCAAGCCCACTGTGTTCGGTACCGTATCCAATAAGTGACAGGCCAATCAATGTTGTCTCGATAACAATGGTATGATAATGATGAAAAATGTGCCCATCCCGTGAATCATTCAAGTCGGTTTGGTGTCACATCAAGGTTGGTCTGATACTACATTTGTCTGCAAAGGTCGCCGTTAAGCGGTAAAGATTGTAGTTGCTCCGGATATATTGGAATTTCTTGAACACCAGACCAAACCAAAAGGGTATCTCCATCCGAGAGACGAACACGATTCTAAATTCGCATTTCGACATGGGGGCACATTATGCTCCACTTCGGGTCTTATTTGATACGTGCGGCTCAAGCATCGGCGCTGGTCACTTTGGCTCCTTTGCACCGGACAGACCAATGGACATATGTCGAACGATTTGGCTAGCATGGTTATTTTATTTTATTTCAAGGTTTTATCGCTGCCAATCAATTTGGCAGTGCATACACCACACGGAGTCACATGACCGCATGATGCCCGAAACTTTATGTCTAGGTCGTATGTCTTCAAGCGAGAAAATGCCCAGCGCCGAATTGCCAGTTCATATAATAGTTGCGTTCCCGTGTAGACTGTATACAGTACAAACAGTTTGATATATACGATATTGGGTTGACGTTCTTTCATAACTGCTAATACAGTTGACTAATTTCTGTACATTGTGCATAATTTTTAAAAACATTTTCTATATACATATTTATTTATGGGGGTTCCCACATTAAAATGAAGACATCAGGTTTCAATAAATCGCGCGAAGCGCCAAAAAAAATTCAAGACAAGTAAAATCTGCCCTAAAAGACTCGATTATATATTGGTTTAGGAAATAATTTGAGATCACCTACGAGCTTTGTACATTTTGAGAACTTCTGTTTCACTTTTTGCAAAAACAGGGTCTCACTATGTCGTTGGGGTGAAATCATTTGGCGTGCCATGAAAAATCATCTCGCGTGCCTGGGTTTGCCGACCCCTGCTGTAGCGACACCTTCCCTTAAATTTTACAAGTCTTGCGTAAACCATAAGGAAAGAAACAACACGAAGACAATACGCATATTGTTAATACACTATAAATGCACCACTTTTTAAACAGGTTAAACATCTCTAGTAAAATGGCGAAACGCATGTGAAATCATTGAAGTGCCACAAAGGGTAGAAGAGCCGCAGTTTGCCCACCCCTGCTATAGTATATTACCGACGCGCAAAATGACCTATGCACCAACAGTTTATCCAGGCTCCTACTCGCCGCCTCATCCGCGTAAGCGGTGTCTTACAAAAAGCCTAGAAGTGGGCCCGTGCTATAAGTCGGCAGTTACGAAAAAAGTGAAGAATATGGGCCTGGTGTAAATGACCAATTGACCATAGTAGTCGACAANCACCATGANTACCACAAAACAAACAAACCTATGCATCANCAGAGTGTTAAAATACCAAAATCATNGATACGTAATTTCACATAAAATGAAAACGNAATAATGAATGTTTATTGTAAATAAATGTGACTGCTGTTCCCTTTCAGATACAAGTTCAGAAATGCGAGGCTGCACTTTGGAAAGTGTCATCGTATTGTTCGGTTGAAATGCAAGACCTCGACAGCAATTGCTTAATTACAAATTAGATTGCACACATTGGGNATATAATNGTCATTTCGGAAGGACGGAGTAATTTGTTTAGTGTTTCTCAGCTCTAATTCTATATAATTTTATAAAAATTATTCCANTCTCNAATCTCAAATCTAATCAAATTTATACTTTTCCTGAAAATGCTACAGNATATGTGTATAGTGCGAAACGAACTCAGNTNGCTGTACAGACATTTGCCTAGGGTTNCCATATTTTGGGAATCTGAAAAGAGNATACTTTTTCAAAANTTANANTCCTGAAAAAATGGTACATTTTCCCGNCTTCGTGGTTGGTTGACNAAAAAAGGCCGTCAGATTGTTACTTGGCCTCTGATTTCCTNTATCTTAACCAAATTTCCCAAAAAGAAGGACAAATTCTCAAAATTAAGAACATTTAGGCGTCCTCCGAGGACACTATGAAAAAAGTTTTTANAAAAGAGGACAAATCCCCNTAAAAGAGGAGTAGGCTATGGTAACCCTACATTTTCCATCCTCGTGCGCTTATGAGGATGTGCTCTGGTTCGATTTTTAGGTCTACTGATTCGATTTGTAGGCCTACTGAACTTCANTAAATCTCCAAGTTTTCGAGAATTCGACAATTTTGTGAAATGTTAGTAATCTAATTCTTTAACGGAAGTCAGANAAACGCATTTAATCGGTCATCGTCNATANACAAGTCAAATTAAGCCGCTGCAGTCATCGTCGCTACNCAAGTCAAATTAAGCCGCAAGTANGCACTAAATNACAACTGANAGTTGNAATTTACNATGCATTANAAAGCTATGTAGAGTANAAGTGGAANGTCAAACGTCTGATAATTAGTTATTGCAATGAATACTANNTGCTGATAAATTAACAACAGTGTTAAGGAGCGTATAATTTCAGTACTTGAAAAATCATCACTCCTTACTGAACTCAAATCAATACAATTANTACTCGATTCAGATTTGAGTGACCAAATTTGATTCAGAATAACATAGGATTNAGAATTAAACGGAATTNAATTTAGCAATTTATAGCGCAGCGACGTATATAGATANTGANTTTTCAATGAANTTNTACATTTNCAATTTGTAATTGAATCTCCATGATATTACANAGAAATANANTCNACCCCATCAANGNAAGTNGAAANCCNNAAGACGGGTATAAAGNTTCCCANNACTANCTNANATNCCTGCANTGACAGCTGCACTTNTGATTTCGCAAGGTTGGTGACATTCGATTGCAANTAATGAANGTGCAANAGCTTTGATTCATTCTCTAATCAAAGAGACGCTGTGGAGTACANAACTTCATGACANATTTGAATANTATATTCATATTTNTANGCNGATGAGTGTCAGCCGGAAAGCTTCGGGAATAAATACGGATATANTANCCAAATTCTCGAATCAATAAAGNTTACACAAATAATTTTTCAGAGCCTCNTTNAAGTGNGNGTATGTCAAATAACCTNNGTAAGTCAGAACCNNNGTTTANAATTCCTATACTCCATTTAATGNAANTGTTTCACTACCACCGATTATCCTCATAATATTGAAAATNTGCTTGATATTGNTAATATCTCATTANTTTTTGNGCTGTGGATGAAGATAATTAGCTTGTTGTACAAATGACGTTCATTGTTATACGCTACANAACANGATTTCAATGATTAATAAAAATAAAATTATCAATTAATCTCCCAAAGTTAGAATCAAAGTAATAATATTAAATAATTGCCTAATATTGTGAATATATTCTAATTTTGCGCTAAATTACCAATNATCTTGTGCTNTCAATGAAANTAATCAGATTNTTGTACGAAAGATGTTCGCTTTATGCTACATAATATGAATTTATGGGTTAATAAAAATATTATTATTAAATAATCTCACAAAGTTAGAATCAAAGTAATAATATTACAAAATTGCCTGATATTGTGAATATNTTCTAATTTTGTGCTAAATNACCAATTATCTTATGTTGNCAATGAAAATAATTAGCTTGTTNTACAAAAGATGTTCGCTGTTATACGCTCCTTAGCACTAATAGTTAATTTATCAGCAAATATTATTCCAATGATATATATACAATGATTGGAAACTCCAGTTAGCTCTGCATTTGAGCGCGTCGCGAGTCATGCTTCACCGGAGTTTTCTTGACGATGTAAACAAAAGGCTCGTCGGCAATCATTTGTTTGGGAACTAGCGTTACCGTGGTGAAAAGTTTCTATAATGACCTCTGTTGAAGGAGAAATGTGTGCGTACTGTGCCGTTTTTGGCCACTACCGGTAACATGGCTTAATATTTATTGACAAAACCGATGTACCGGTGTGCTTACGTGATGAACATTGTGATCGGAGGTGGTCTCGTGTGGTAACAAATAACGATAGATACGTCATAGTACGATGTAGAGCTGGGATCAAGTCACTATCTTCGAGTCGTTGCAAATTTTTAATCAAGTCAAGAAGTCATATCTAAATTTTTCAAGTCAATTCAGAATCCCAGAATCCCATAAGATAAGGATTTGCACGTTTATTAAGATCCCTAAATTATTTCCAATTTCCTCGCGGTTGTAGGTTGCTTATGGCTGTTTCAATACACGAACAATCTTTTATTGAAAGTTAGAATGGACTACAATTTTCAAATTGGTCAATAACGGTCCTGTAAAAAATTTATGCATTAGACATTTACAAAATGGAATTTGTTATGCCACAGTAGTTTTGCGTGTCGACTACAATTGAAATCAAGTTAAATATTCAAGTCGACAAGTATTTTCCGTATTACCGCATACCGGTATGCAATATAAACGAGCAAATTGAAGAGAGAGATTTTGCATGGGAGGATTGTGGAGTTACATTGCTGGAAAAATAACCTGAGTATTTGAGGCAGCAGGATATACAAATGCAAGTTGAATCTCATGCTCAGGTCGTAAAGCGTGATGCAAATAGCGAAAAATTATGAAGGTTATACATAAAATACCATAGACGTACACACTACACAACGATTAAGGTCACGAAATCATTTCCTAACCTTTCAGTGAATAAGATGTCATAAAATGTTGCTCGCAAACGCATAAATCATCTATTTTGTACAATCCTTTCAGTTATCAATCTTGACGAGTACTCCACTCAACTATTTAGATCTTTTTCGAAACTTCATCTCCGAGAAGCGCAGGAGGTTGGAGGTCTGACGCCACCAAATTCCCTTCTCGCCTGTTTTGTTGAAGTTTCCGTTCAGATTGCACAAGCCGCACAAGCTGCTATACCACCAGCCTCCTTCGTAGTCAGAAGCGCAATTCCTCCACGGCCGACCATCGTGGTCCGCGTCGTATGTTAAGAACTGTCGGTTGCTGTGATGCTTTGTGAGAACATCCCAGGTCGCATTCCCGGAGTATCCGGATACGTGCAGTGTGTAGTTGCCGGAGCCAGGGCCGATGCGGAAGGAACTGGAAAATGGCAGTGACGTTTTAGACAATACTGCCCCACCTGACGGATCACAGAGTCGTGAGTTTTTATTGAATGTTCTTCTTGAACGCTTTCCTTTCAGTTGATTATTGTTGGGAATTGATTTGAGATTTTAAAAAGCGCTGGGAAAAACAGCTTCACAAGCTCGCCTGTATTTCGCCACCCAGTGGATCCCTTCATTTTTTGTGATCATATTGATTTCCAATTCCATGTCTCCGTCCTTTATCCTTTCATGCAAGTTCTCCAGCCCTGGAGACAAACGCTACGAAATTATGGAAGGCATCAAGGTAATAGGCTATCGACAAAATCTTCGCACCGAGCCACAAATCTCCTTCACTATCCCCGAATCCATTTTTGTAATCATCCCAACCTCGGTAGAAATCCTCGTTTCCGATTATTCTGCGCTGGAAAACCTGAAACGGAATAGAGTTTCAGAAATGCCTGGCGTTGCAAAAGAAATATTTGAAATCCCACTCACAGTCCATCCATCGCTAGCAATGTATTTCATCTTCTCTTCATCTTCAATTCTGCGTCGAAGTTCCTTCTGCATCTCCGACATCTTTCCGTTTCGGCCCTTCATGAAAAGTACGCAGATTATAACCTTCACTGGCGACGTCGATCTACTCGTACCCCGCAGTCTCCCTTCGAGATCCATTTGCCGTTGACGAATCTTCTCACGCAGGATTGAGCTGGAAAAGAGAAAATTTAATCCGATTCGAATTCGATTCGGATTGGAACACAAATTCCTCGTACCTGACGAACGGAGGTAGATCGCGAATCCGAACATGAAAAGAATCCAATTCTTGAGCGACATTTCAATCTGAGATTCAATTCAGATGCCGTGAACTCGCAATCTATCGATGCAAAATATAATGCGACAGACTTCAACTAAGCAACAGGCGCAAATGCATTTCTGACTTACGAGAGCACCGATTTATCACCAATACCATTTTTTTCTACGCAACCATATCAACTTTAACACGTTTGCAATGACGATATACTGCATTACTACTTTTATTATCAGTTTGAGGAAGTCAGCTCATTGCTATCGTTTATGATATCCGTCGAATCGATAGTGTTAGGAAACTCACTCGATGCAGCATCAGGTCTGATATTTTGGACCTAAACAAGGAAACGTTGACTTTCGAACAAACTATGATTTTGATCACTTAGTACAGGGATCACCAACCTTTTTCCAACCAAAACTTCTTCCGGGGTACTGATTGAAGCGACGATGATTCATAGCACTGCATTATGGGCAGGAATCACATTGCGGTAAGACTTCTAATAGAGTGTTTTCAATCAAAACATCGCATTTCAACTAGCTAGCCACTAAGATTTTTTTTTAAATCATGAATTACTTCGCACCATGCTTGTATAAATTATACAGTAACAGTCAACTCAAATTTTAAAATAAATCATGTCACATTTTAGACTGGAAATTAAGTTATCTGTTTGGGATGCGAGTGGCGCAGCGTGTAAATCGCCTGCGCTGCGACAGCAATGGTGGTTGGTCGAACCCTTGTTCGGGCTAGTTTCTATGTGTCGGAGGGTTATGGGGGCTGCTCATCGCTGATCCCGCTGTACTAACAGTGTCTTGAAAAGCCCAGAAACACAGTAAGCCACGCTGCAAAAAGTTGGCATCCGAGACCAGAAGTTGAATGCATGGGAGAGTGCGATGCAGTGTGAAGAGTGAAATGAAAAGTGAACGATTATGAAGCAATTGAAGAACGATGCAAAATCAAAAAAAAAGTCGAAGATACTGAAAAAGACAGTGTCATTGAACTGTGCAATATCCATGCCGTGGCGCACAAGGCCTAAAGAGGCTATAAGCGCCAATTATTGAATTATGCAAACATTTTAACATCACCACTTCGACAAAAAATTGGTACGATTACAGCCCAGCACCAGCGACAGAAAATGGACAAGTGAAAATTCTGTGGGATATACCAGTTATAACTGACCGTGAAATCAGGAGCAACCGCGCGGATATAATGGTCAAACTAAAAAAGAAAAGAAAATGCTTATTCATTGAACTGGCTGTCCCAGCTGATCACAACATACTGCAAAAAGAATCAGAAAAACACTCCAAATACGCAGACCTCAAAATGGAATGTGAGAAAATGTGGCGATGCAGAATAAACATTGTACCGATAGTCATTGGCGCTACAGGGGTCGTAAGAAAAAAACTCATGAGACATATCCAACAAATTCCGGGTAACGTTCGATTCGACATGATCCAAAAGATCACATTATTGGGCACTGTGCACATTCTTCGGAAGACCTTGAATGCACCACTGGACTAAAATTACACTTGTGAATCACAGCATAATTTCTGTAATTTCGATTCTTCATCTTCAATCATCTCTACCTCTGCTCTGTAACCCTTGCCAATTCTTCATCTGCTGCAATTCTGTAATGTGACTTCTCCATGTATTGCATAGGAATAACAATTTGAAAGTCCACTTTTCCAGATTAGGAAACGTCATGGGCTGCTAGGTATAATAGGTAATTGCTAGATAGCGAAACGGTAGTCTCAAACGTTAAGGGGGCCATACTTACTGTGATGAAATATTAGATATAGGCGACAATGCGGTGTGAACGGAACCACGCAACCCGGTATCTAAATTATATTACTTTCGTTAAGATATATTAGTCACTCCATATCTACTGTGCGCGAAGCGCAACGAAAATTCTGGGTATTACATGACTTTTATGATAATTAAATGTTGGTAGTGCGTGAAAACAGCCCGAAATTCCTTAGGCTATCTTTCTCATTGGGGGATTAAACTACTTCTACTTGACAAACTGAAAATAGCGAAAAGTATAAGTAAGCGTAGTTCACAAAATATTACGAAGTAGAAGCACAAGTAGCGAAAAGAAGAACTACTTGAGTAAGTGTCAAGAGTAGAGTAAAACTACTTGAGTACTTCGAAAAAGTAGAAGTATTTCGTTACTGACCACCTCTGGTTGGATTACGACCTTTCCGTACTAGAACAGTCACACAAACTATATAGACTTCTTTACGATAATCACGTGATATTCATATAATAAGCAGATGACACTGGCTCTGTTCAGAAACAATGAATGATCTACAGTTAGGGTTGCATTTAAAACAAAAATCAATTTAAAACAAACATGTTTAGCCATGACGTCACGAACAGCTCATTGTGACGTCAAATTGTCCGTAATAGGCTCATACTACAAGGTTTTTTCGGACGTAATTTACACAATTATGGCATTATTAGACAAGGTTTGAAAAAAAAAAAAATTGTTTTTTTCAAAAAGGCATTAGTTTAAAATATATTTTAAACAAAGTGTTTTAAAACACGGTTTGTTTTAAATGCAACCCTATCCACAGTAGGCTATTCAGTAGGCCTAACTCTCATCACCGCCGTAGTATAAGGAAACAGAAATTCACTACAATTAATGTACCTGAGGCGAAAAACGTGACACTTATGCCTTATAAAAGCACGGCCGTTTGAGCTTGACAAACCTTACATTCGGTAAGCGTAAGCGTTTTTCCAACATGTCACATGAATATTAAAATCTCTGTTGCCAAACATTGCAACAGTACCAGAAAAATGAAGTTGTTCAGGATAATTCTCACGCACCTCAGACTGAGAACCCCTGCAATAGGGTGACACAGGGCCTACTATATTCACGGCCTTATCTCCCACAAAACACTTGAAAGAGCTAACAGGCCGACGCTGCAAAACAGACATCAGCGATTGACTCAGGAATTGTTTTGATTTCGCTTCTCATAACAGACTCCTCGCGTTTTGAAGCGCGCAGTTTTCATTCTTCAGCGAGTTCTCGAGTAGAAGGGATGTTATGAGCTTTGACCATATTATAGTATTAGACCATCTTATAGTATAAGGTAGGCTACCGTAATGCGATTGTGCTACTATGAAGCAGTCCCCTTAGTTTGAATTGTTATAGAATGATACTGTGACTAACTAATACTACAGGGACGACTGTTTCCTTATTGTAGTGGAGATAGGTTTAGCTGCCGTTTTGAACGGCTTATAGCATGAGGTAAGATGCCGTTATGCAGTTGGTAAATAATTCTTCATGTTGCGATATTACGCACGCACACCACACTATTTTAAGAAATTGCGATGGTAGTTCAGTGACTGATTGTATACTTGGTGAATCAGGTTTGGCTTATGGCTAAATAATCGATAATGGTCAACAAGTGCTGTGTTTATGGTTGTAAGTCTGGATACTTGACAACTAAGAAAAAAGTTTAGTCGTTTCAATTTCCATTTGATGATACGGAGTTACTAATGAAATGGACAGCTTTTGTGAATAGACGCGATTGGAAGCCAACTAAGAATTCTGTAATTTGTGCGTTGCACTTTGAAGCAAAGTACATCAAAGACTGTGGCTTACGAAAAAAGCTACTTTGGGATAGAGCGCCAGTCCCTTCCATTCGATCCGAGCAGGAGCTGCAACGGCCTTCGCTGATCCCGACTGTGCCTCCTTGCAGAAAACCACCAAATGAAAGGATATTCCAGAAAGATGAGTTGAAAGATTTCAAGCTGGCCGATAAAATAAGCAGCTTATCAGATTTGACTGAGTCACATGCTCCACAAGGCTATACCATGTACAAAAGAGATAATGAATATGTGATTTCTACCATTTGGAATTCAATGATTTCCCAAAGGTGTCAGAGAGCATAAGGATTGATGATAAGTTGCATGTCAAATTGCAGAGTGATGGAAAGAATGTTCCCTTGCCACCTTGGCTCACACAAGGCACCAATGCTACCCTGACTAGATTTAGTGCTTTACTCAACTTTCCGCAATATCTCAAAAATCTCCGTGAAAATTCCCAGCACAGTTTACTGGACGAGCTTCAAAATCTAATATATTACAAGACTGATGGCCATGCTCATATTCGATATTCATCCGAAATGATTCGTTTTGCTCTACTACTTCAGTACACATCTGCACAAGCTTATAAAATGCTTACAAGAAGCTTTCCCTTTCCGTCAATGTCAACCTTGAGCCGATACAGCAAAGGGAGCTTTGACGCGGTTAAAGTTCTGGAAATTATGAAAGAAAAGGGAGAAATCTCCACTGATATAATTTTGATGATAGATGAGATGTACTTACAGAAAGGTGTTCACTATCATGCTGGTAAATATTATGGAGCAGATGAAAGCGGTAACCTATATAAAGGTATTGTTGTAATGATGGTCAATGGTCTCCAAAAATCAACATCAATCGTGGTGAAAGCACTGCCAGAGACCGAAATTACGGGGAAATGGTTAGCAGACGAATTGCTGGATTGTATTGCTACTCTCAATCGCCATGGATTTTTTGTTCGAGGACTTGTGTCGGATAATCATCCATCCAATGTAAAAGCATTCACCATCCTGCGCCAAGAAAACGTATCTATTTTTTGATAATGTCCATCTTGTAAAGAACATTCGGAACAATTTGCTCCGAGCCAAAAAATTTGTTTTTCCTCCATTCCTGAGACC